>PVJX010002192.1:0-135992 GCA_004027295.1 Dolichotis patagonum | reverse complement strand
AGCTATGTGGACCCCACCTTCTGCTCCTCCTCCATCCCTGCCCGTGGTGGGGTGGTGATTTCCGTCGAGGACAGCTCTGTTCATGGTGACGGCTCCATGCATGGTGATGGCTCGGTGCGTGGTGACGGCCCTGTGTGTGCAGACAGCTCTGTGCATGGTGATGGCCCCGTGGAGCCCTCTCCTGAGCAGCCTACGCCAGCTTTGGAGAATGGACCTGGGGGCCCCCAGGGGGGCGAGGGGGAGCACACAGGAAGTCAGCAGTCTGCAGGCAAGGGGAAAGAGGCAAAAGCCCAGGAACCAAAAGGCCTTGGGCTGAAGGGTCACAGTGAGAAGGAAGAGGCGAGCCCTAGGAGACCCCATCCTGTGATCGTCCCAGGTCCAGAGGAACCGTCTGCACCCCTTCCTCCGGGGCCCCGGCCTACTCAAGAGGGAGTGGAGGGAAGGAGCCGCGGCCGGCCCGAGAGGAGCCTTCCCAGGGCCATGGCGTTTAAGAAGGTGGAGGTGGTGGAGTCCATTGAGCAGATTTCCACGGAGAGCATCGAGACGTACGAGGAGACCTCTGTGGTGGTGGAGACCGTGATGGGGAAGACGAAGGCAAATAAGAAATCGGGGGAGAAGGGCTCCTAGGACAGCGGGCTCCACAGAGGGTGTCTGTGGGCGCTGTAGGGGATGCTTTGACACCTTGGGGCGCGTGGTGAGTGAGGTTCCCGCGTGGCTTTGGTGACTCACTGGCGTTGTCGGGGAGCCTGCATTAAACTGTGTTCTTTGCTTGCACCCTGTGGATCGTGTCATCCCTTGGGGCTGTGGGAAAGCAGGGTCGCCGTGCTCAGGGCAGGGGTGCTCGGCCATCAGCCGGTCCCACACTCTTCCTCAGGTGCACGTTCCGTGTCAGGGTGTCTGGGTTTCACGTGGAAGATGCTCGTGACAACCTTGGCCCTTTTTGTTCCACTTCCACAGGAGCCCGTGCAGCACAGCTTGCGCTGCTCCGGAAGTTGGTTCTGATGCACAGGGTCGAGTGCCTGGGTTCCCATGTGACAGCAGAAGTGTGGGGCTGGATTGCTCTGCTCAGCCTGGGGAGCATGTGCCTCAGTCTCTCTGGGCTGGGCAGGTGATGGGGCTTGGGTGTGGGTGTGGTCTTAGGGTCCAAGCAAAGCCCTCCGGTGCAGAAGTCCAGGTGGCAGCCTTTGGAAGTCAGCATGGCAGTGCGTGGGAGGAGCAAGGTCTAGGGGACCAAGGCAGGCAGGGCACGGTGCCCTCTGCCCCTGTGTAGGCACTGGGGTGCTGTAGGGTGAGACCCTTAAAGCTTTCTCACTCAGAGCATCGGTTTCCAAATGCAAACGTGAGTGTCACCGTGTCATCCCCGGGTTGGAGGTCCGTGGATTGGTCTGATGAGTGTTCTTTGGGTTCCCGCTGTGTGCTGCACAGGGTTTGGGGACGTTTCTCAGGTGTAGTAATGAGTTCCGTCGGGACCACAGCCCCATCACTCAGGAGCATCCAAGCACTTACTGTGCCACATCCTGAGAAACACAGGTGACACAAAGCCAGGATGTTCACAAAGACTTGTCTGTGTGCTGAGGATGGAGACTGGGCCCTTGTGCCTGCTCCGGAGGAGCCCTGCCCAGAGCTCCACCCCCAGCCCGCCGAAGTGTTTGCTGTCCTCTGCCGTCCACTTTCCTGCTGACAGTGAGGAGTCGCTTTTACCTGACCCCAGTTAAAAGCCGCTGCCGCTTCAGGGGCTGCTACCGAAGGCGCCAGGGACCCCGAGTCTGCGTGTGACAGTAGGTTACTGCATCGGCCTAAGAGAAAGCAGCTGGCAAAGTGACTGTGGGTTGTGAGAGAGAAGTGACAGCACCTCCAGCAGTGCTGTGGTTCTTCGTTATGAACAGCAGAGTGCTAAATGGAGTCACCTGTCCTTTCTACTTAAGGCCCGAAGTCATCTCGTTCTGAATTCCTTTGAGGTTCTGATTTCAGGAAAGAAATACGCATCTGTTGTTCTTTCTAAAAATCAATGGGGAACCCGCTGCATCCCACAGGTTGGAATATTTATAATTTAAAAGCGTAAGTGAGAATGGGGGATGCCCATGAGACCCCAGGACGCAGGAATTCAGGCTGGTGCGTTTGTCCTATTCAACTATTCAACATCAGCAGCACTGCACACCTTTTTCCCATCTGGCCTTTTTAGTTTTGAGACTTCGTGCTCAGTTATCATTTGTATTTTAAGAGGCTGGATATTGTTTTGGAATGAAAGGTCATTTTTCTATTGTATTCAGTCAATCAAGACAAGTGGATGAGGGGTCTGTAGTGTGCTGGGCACGGTGCTGGGCACTGGAGGGACAGCAGGGACGATTGGGTGTGGCCATGCACCTGACCTTCTGAGGGGGAGGAAGAAAATGCACAAGCCAGCCGGAAACAACATGAGGAAATTAGATAGAGACCTGACAGTGAAGGAAAGCAAAGAGGGTGACGAATAGTGGCCAAGTCTACTCGGGACGGGTGTCCAGGGAGGACCTGATGAATGCTGGGATTGTAGACATGCATCACCACACCCAGTGGATGAGAGCCAATGGCTTTATTGGGAGGCAATGGGAGAAGGAGGCAGGGCTGAGATGAAGGGAAGGATCCTGGGAGCATGACCATGGAGACTGTGTCTGGTCCCCAGCCCTTTTCTCTCTGGCTCTGCTTCTTGGGATGCCATGAGGTGAGCAGTTTTCCTCCTCCATACCCTTCCACTGTGTTGTTCTGCTTTGCCATAAGCCTAAAACCAATGGAGCTAGCTGACCATGGGCTTAAACCCCTAACACCCAGAGCTAAACCTTTCTTCTTTTAAATCATTAACAGATATTTTGTTACCACCACAGAAAGCTGACTAACACACAGGTAACATGTTGGAGGGCAGAATATACAGGGTTAAACTGCAGAGCACAAGGACCTCTGGCTGTGTTGGAAAAGCTGCATAGTGCTTTGAAGTCCAGATAGCACCACGGTTGGGGCAGTTGAGGACATGGACTACTGACACTCTCTATTCCAGAGCAATAAAGCTGCCAGCCTTAGAGACCAAACAGTCCTCTTAATTGGCAAAATGTACTGGTTGGAGAAGTCTTTAAACTAATTTCCCAAGGTCCTGCTCAGTTCCTGCCTTGTCTCAGTATCCCCTTTCTTTGTTTGAAAATCAAATAAATATAGGCTGTCTGATGGAGCACTTTGTCTTTATGAGACAGAGAGAGAGGGAGGAAGGCAGAGAGAGAGAGAGAGAGAGAGAGAGAGAGAGAGAGAGAAGGTGTATTCTGAGACTCTTGGACCCTCCAGAATCATATGATTGGTCTTTTATTTAAGCTGTTTGCTGTCCACTTGTTTAGGAGATTGGGATGGGGCCAAGACCACATAGTGACAGATCTTTACATTCAGTGTATGGGGCCCATGTCAACACAGGGTACATGAATGAGCAGGTCACCAGTGGGCACTGGGGCTCATCCCCGATCTCTGAAGAGGCTAAGGAGACCATCTTCACATTGTCCCAACCAAAGGTGAAGAAGCTGAGATCTCTTCCCCAGCTTCCCTCTGCCCGCCATGGAAGGTGGCACCTCAGAGCTCATCTGGTCTTGGCACCTTCTGACAAAAGGCATCATCACTCAGGCACCTTGATGCTCTGTTGCCCACCTGCCACACAGGAGGCCTGGTGCAGCTCTGCACCAGTACAACAGCCGCTGGCAAAGACAGAGCAGCAGCAGTGAAACCCTCAGGGTGGGCCAGCAAGACATAGGCAGAGGGTGGGAAGTTCCCCCTAGGGACCCCACAGTCCTTTCGCTAGCTCCTCAACTCTGCTGTCGGGACACGGTGCTCCGGTGTGACAGCGTGCGGGTGTGGCTGCTTCCAACTCAGCTCTACTCACAAGACCAGGCCGGCTAGGTCTGGCCTGGGGCTGCTGACTCCCTGATGGACCAGTGGGGTCTGCTGTGAAATCCGCTTCGCACTGGAAGTCGTGTCTCAGCTGGTGTCCCTGCTGACTTCCTCCCGCTCTCCTATTGGGAAATGACGCTCAGTTCTGTCCTTGACCTGGAACCTTCAGGGAAACATGTTGAAGCGGTCATTACAGTCAGCTTCATCCTACAATTCCCTGACATAGGTTCCTTGTCATGGTAGGGACAGTCTGGTGCATGAGGGCATTGTCATTTAGGTACCTTGATGAGTACAAATTCTTGACTCTGGATTCTCAGGCTTGGATAAATGCTCGAAAAAAGCCCCACTAACTTATGTTTTATTCGAAGAAGTGATTTATTACCGAGCCCATAACTCCACTCTGCAGGGCCTTGATAGTTACACTACCCCTGCAGCCTCGGGCTTGAACCAGGAGTTTACCAGGTGGCTTTCCTGTCGCCTGTGGCTGCTTGGCAGTCTTAGGGCACTGGGCAGTAGAGGAATAAGTATATTTTCACCTCCAGCTTGGATGAGCCTGGGGGATGTGCCCATGGGATCGAGGGGCATCTTTGGGACAATATGAGGTGTGACTCGCTGGGTCTGGGAGGGCAGATGGCCTTGAAGGCTCCTTGGTGGAGATCGGTGACAGTTGATGTTAGGCAAGGCAGCCTCCCTGGGCTCTTCTGACCCTGTGCTGGTTTCTAACCACCTTCCCCGGAGGCTGCAATGCAGGTCACACAGCACTGAGTGCTGGGGTCTGAGCTGCACGCATCGTCATTGCTTGGGGCCGAGTGCGTTTCCCACCCAGTTCCTTCTGCCCGCACGCTGCCAGTGCCTCTTTTCTAAATACGGTCAGTCAAAGTCTGACCTGGCGCGTTGGCTCAGAGCCTTCACCCCAGGTCAGACTTTGATTCTTGGTTCTCTGTAAATCCAGCTTGAACCCAAATCTGATCCGAGTTTTTTGAACACCAGGAAAGGATGTGGTGAACTGCACGAGACCAAAAACCCCAGTACTGGCCGATTAACTGGCAGTGTAAAGGGAATGTCTGTTTCTGTGGACCCTCGTGTGTATTGCTTAGGCGGGTGCTGATGTTCCTGGGAGGACATGGGTGGCTGCCATCTGGACCCCTGCAGGGGAAGGCGCAGCCTATTGGGGCTGGGTCACCCCATGCATCTGTCTCTGTCCTTGATGGACTTTTCCTCCTCAAGGACCGAGTTCACTGCCTCTGTCCGCCAGCTTTCACCATCTGACTCTCTGCCTCCCCAAATTCCTCAGACCGTGGAGTGGCTTCTTCCTTTGCCCTTTCTGGTTCCCATTCTTTCTCTGGAGCTAGAAAACCACCTGCTGGCTGCAGCCACACCAGCTGCGTGGCCCGGGAAATGCTCTATACTGACAGGGTTTCAAGTTCCCAGAGCTTCTAGGACTATTTAACCTCTACCTGATCTAACCCTCTACCACTGTGCCTAGACTTTGCATCCTGATCTTTAGAAATTTCTAGCAAATTGGACTCTTTGCTTCTAGAGACCTATTCTGGTTGTGAGGTCAACAATTTCTTCAATTCAGCTGTTCTCTTTCCCTAAATATAAAGTGCTTGATATAGATCTTGAAGGTTTGCCCCTCTCTCTTTCTCTTTTCTTTTCTTTTCTTTTTTCTTTCTTTCTTTCTTTCTTTCTTTCTTTCTTTCTTTCTTTCTTTCTTTCTTTCTCTCTCTCTCTCTCTTCTTTCCTTCCTTCCTTTTTTCTGTCTCTCCCTTCAACTTTTATTAGCACACATTTACAGTGTATAATGATTACATTTATTGTGTGGTACTGGTGCCTGCATGGGCTGCAACTTAGTTCTTTTTAGATCCCCACCCCCTCCCCTTCCTTCCTCCTCCCTCTGTCTCTTGGTCCCATCTGCAAATTATCTATCTCCTTGTTTCCTATAATGTATCTTTCATACTGTGTGGTTGTGTAATCTTCTTCAATGAATGTATTGATCCCATGAAGGCCCAGCATTAATTTATAAGTATAATAATGATGACATAGAACAATAACCTCATACATTTATTTTTTAAAAAGTTTAATTTTTAAAGAATTGGTCTCTGAAATTAAGTATTGAATAGAAGTGTCTCTGTGCCACTGTGGGGCTTCCCTATAACCTTCACTATCTGTTTTTAGTCAGAGACTTTCTTAGATTTTAATAACTGAAATTGATGAATACTGTATTAGGGAACAAAATTATAAAGTGTTTTTACAATAAACTGTTGGGCTGGGGATTTAGGGCTCTAGCACTTGCCTGGTAAGTGTGAGGTCCTGAGTTTGATCCCTGATACCAAAAAAACCTCCCCAAACGGAAAGCAACAAACAAAAACAAAAACAAAACCCCAATGAACTATTAAGATTTTTCTGGACTAGCACATGGTCCACAGTGTAGGGTGTAGCTAGTCTGTAACAGTGCTCACAGGCCATCCATGATGAGGGATTACTGTGTGTGGTGGTTATACTTAATTGTATATACTTGACTAGCTTGGACGCCACCTAGCGGATTAGTAAAGCACCTTCCTGGGTGTATCTGGGTGGGCCATAGAGGTGTAGCCTTCTGTCTCTATCTGGTCTCCGGCCCCTTCTTCTCTGGCACTATTCCCCAGAGCAGCTTCTGGGACACCATGAGCTCAGCAGCTCCGGTCTGCCATGGCCTTCCGCCATGAAGTTATTGCCTTGGAGCCAGCTGGCCATGGACTGAATCCCCTGAAACCATGAGCCAAGTGAAACCTCTTTTCCTTTTTTTTTCTTTTTTCCCCTCTACCAGGGATTGAACTCTGACCTCACATTTGCCAGGTAGGTGCTGTGCCACTGAGCTGTATCCCTGGGCCAAAAGCTCTTCTTAAGTTGTGAGCATCACGTATTGTGTTCTAGCAACACCACATTGGTCAGAATTTAAGGATATGTTTGAAGGCATTGTCCAGTACTTTGTGGCAGTGACAGAAGTGCTCATCAAGCATCATTGGTCAGCTGACATTTCCCAGTTGCTCCGTGTTTAAGCAAGGTCATCATCTCCTTCAGGGTGACTATGGAAGGGTGGATGAGGGTCTGCCATGGGCTCTGGAGCAGCCTCAGTTGCAGTTGCGAACCACAGGAGGGAAGCACCGTGGATCTGCCTGGAGGACTCTGACCTCGGGGAGTCACCTCCAGCTTCTTTAGAGTTTGTGTGAATGATAAATAAGCCTTTGTTGAATTAAACTATGGAAATTTTGAGGTCATTTGTAACTAATATAATTTAATCTAGCTTGGCTAATGTATTCTAAAGTGATGTTTCTGAAAGGTTTGTTTTGTTTTGTGTTGTACCTCTGGGGGTTAAACCCAGGCTCTCCAGCCTGCTAAGCAAGTCCCCTTTAGCAGGTCTGCATCCCCAGCCCTTTTTTCTTTTTGTTTGCCTCAGCCTCTAGAGTAGCTGGAGCTACAGGTATATGACACCATGCCTGGCTCTAAAAGATTTTGACAATGACCCACAGTAAGAAATACGTTTTACACTATGACCCAGCACACACATAGACACATACACATGCAAAAGCATGTGTGTTCACATGTACCTTGGAAACAAATATTCCAGAAAGCAACACTTATCTTTAATATGCACCACCTAGTCTACTCTGCTGTATCCCCCTAATCTATGCTATTAAGAAAATGCTGGCATCAACTTCTAAAACTGATTTTACAATCCATTGCTAGAAGTAACCTGAGTGTGACAAATGCTGCTGTTGACCATTATTTGTGTGTGATTTATATGCTAATTATGTGTCTCATGTATCTTTACTAAAGTAGGCCCTTTGGCTCTCTCTTGGGCAACTTGTTATTATCTGCCCCTTAATGGACGGAAGTGCTTCAAGTAACAGGCTACATCCCACAGAATTTCCAGAAGGTTATGTTTTATTGTTGTGCCTCCTAATTTACAACACATCTTTTTAAATGTACTTATAAAATTTTGTCACAGGGAGTAACAATATCAACCTGAAGAGTCATTATTCACTTATTTCCATTTTTTAAAATAAATGACTATAAATAGCTGTCTCTCGCGTTAGGATCAGGGATATCATAAAAACATCACCAGCTTGACATAGTTTAGTGTTATTAGTGCTGCAAAAAATGAAATAGAGACCAAATGTTTATATATAGGACTATATATATTTTATATACTGTATACTCATATCAAAACTTGCTGTTTCTATTAAGAAGCTGATAAGTTACTCTATAATTTCATAAATTATACCACAACTGTGAAAATATGGACAACTATTTTATATTTTTGTTGCTTATATAAGACATTTAATGTTTATACAGAGAGCTGCAAAATTACAGAGGTGACATAATGAGAATTGAACATTTTCACCTGAATTTCCACCAACCTTTTTCTTTAGCCAGAATTAGCTTGGTATCCTCTGAATATTGTTTTTAGAGATGAATGTGGTATTTGTTTCTTCAATAAACACACACACACACATTTCACATATATGTGTGTATGTACATTTTTTATACAAGTGTATATATACACATATATACACACATGCGGATAGTCTACATATGTATATATATTTCCGTGTGCACTTGAACATACATGCACACATAGTGTCCTTTGGTTTATTTTCAGACCATTAATGTGAAATGAATTTTCAGTGATTTCCATTATTATTTTTTTCTTTAAATCTAAACTGGTTTAAAAAGACCTTTGCAACAAGTAATAAATTTCTTTAAAAAAAAAAAAACATAAGTCATATCACATTTCAAAGCAGGATGCAGAGGAAGTCACATGGTGTTGGAGAAGACAGAAATTCATGCCAGTGTGGGGCTGAAAAGAAAAGCAGCAAGGTTTCAGGGTTTCTTTCTCAGGGCCACACTGTCAGGGGACGGATTGGGGCCCTGCGCTGCTGGCTTTAGTGAAGGGACTCTAGGCTGGGCGGGAGAGGCTGAGACGGAATCATTCTGTGGGGACAGCTGGACACTGAGGTTGGGCACAAGAGGCCAACCTCAGGGAGGAGCAAAGTGACCACAGGCCACCGTTCGGTAATGAAATGGTGCGTTTCAGGTTGGCGACCCTAATGATGGGCTGCGTGTTGGATGTTCTTGTGGGCTTCTGAGCTGCCAACGAGGCAACTGTGTGCTTTCCTAGAGGGGACTTCCTGCTCCTGGGGTGACGAGGCCTGAGCCTGCTGGCACGGGGAGGGTCCTGTCTCCAAAGGTGTTGCTCACCTTTCTGCCTCTTGCAGGGCAGAGACTGTGACTCCCACGCAGAAATCAAATTGCCCCATGAGGGGCTGCGTTTCTCTCCAGAGATACTTTTGGGAGATTAAAACCTGACTAGGTGTGTGTAAAGCTGTCAAAAAAAAACAATACTCATCTCACCTGTCACTGACATCCGATCGAGAATCCCAGAGCGACTTAGGAAAAGGAACATTTCTATTTTAAAAGCTAGCGAAGTGCTTACCCCAGATGTGTCACTAGACCTGCCTTAATTTTTTCCCTTTGGGCAGCTATGGGAGGACCCCCCACATTGGCAGGGATGGTGGGTTGGCTCTATCCAAGGGGGTGGGCTGGGCTGCATCAGTAGATTTTACTGAGATTTTGCTCAGAGCAGCTGACAACAGATGGCCTTGACACCAGTGCTGTCAGCTGCCTGCTGGGTCGGTGAATTACCATGGTGGCGTTGGTGGAAAAATTTCCAACACTCGTGCCTTTGAATCTCCTTTCCCAGTTCAGTGACTAAGGCTGTCTACAGACGGCATCTTTCTCATGACGTCAGCGTCATCTCGGTCCCAGGCAAATCTTCCTCACTCTCAGCCGTCTTTGTAGGAAGGGCTTCCCGTCCTCTGGCGCTGCCACGGCTGCAGAGTGTGCTGCCCGCAGCCGCTCTGATTGTCTTGTGACTCCTTGGACGAGAACACAGACGAATGTTCTCAGGGTCCCTGAATGTGGCTTTTTTCATGCATCCTTCTCTCAGAGGTGAAAAAATGTCGGGGGGCGGGTCCCAGCTTTGCTGGGGGACACCACTCATTGGAATGACAGAAATGAAGAAGGCAGAGTCACACCCGGGGTGGAGACGGTGGGAACACAGGCTTTGGGGCAGGAATAAAAACGATTGCTTCTGTCATAATAAAAATAATGGTGGATGGCGGGTGAAACTGTTGATGGAGAGGACAGAGTTGCCTGGGAGGGGTGACAGTGTCTGCTGGGTGCCTGGCAGGACGTGGCGAGGAGGAGCTGCGGTGGACACAGTGGGTAGGGTGAGGGGCAGAGAGGGGCGGCGGCGCGGCTCAGTTCTTGCCGAGGATGCTCTTCAAGCTCCTCTCCACGGCCTCGTCCAGCTCCTCCTCCAGCTCCTGCTTCTTGGACATGGCCAGCTTGGACTGGTAATCCCGCACCACCTGGTCGATGTACGGGGCACTCTGTGTGCCGTGCAGCATGAGGGTCCACTCCTTGAGCACCCCCTTCTGGGGCGAGCTGCCCACGAAGCCCAGCTCCAGCGTCCAGGTCCCCCGGGCATCCTCCCCCCACGTGTGGGTGGTCATGAAAGGCCATTTGTCGAAGCCCACCTTGGAGTCGTCATCTCTCGGCCTCCGGCTCAGCAGGATGGACTTGGTGCCCATGGGTGACGTCATGTTGATGTTCAGGTCTCCGCGCCTGGTGGCATTGACAGTGATGACTGCCTGCACGTGCTCCAGGTAGCGCACGAAATTCTCCTTGCCCTCGCACGCGGCCGTGGTGAGTGTGAGCACCAGCTTGCCGGAGGGCGGGATCTTCCTGGGGAGGGAAGAGGAGACAGGTGATGTGGGCACCAGCCAGGGCTGTGCAGGCAGCACCAGGAGGGAGCGAAGGAGCGGGGCTGGGGCTGCCACACGGGGCGGGGTTAATCCCCGAGCCAGCTGTGCAGGTCAGAGGGGTCCCTGTCCCCACCAGGGCTGAGCCTACTTGTCCGAGATGGCACTCACCTCTTCCCTTCCTTTTTTCTCCTTTCTTCCTTCTTTGCTTCCTTCCTTTTTCCCTCCATCTCTTCTTCCCACCCTTCCTCCCTCCCTCCCTTCTTTCCTTCCTTCCTTTTTTCTTTGCAGTAGTGGGGATTAGACCCAGGACCTTCACACTGAGCTACATAATTCCGGCCCTTTTTCGTTTTTATTTTCAGACAGGGTCTTGTTGCCTAGGCAGGACTCCGACTTTGTGAGCCTCCTGCCTCAGCCTGACAGTGCTGGAATGACAAGGATGTGCCTGGCTCATGGCAGTTTTTGTTGGCCTTTCTCTCTTCCCTTTTCTCACATCTCCCCTTCTGCACTGGTGTTTCCTGTAATCGTTTCTCAAAAAACTCAGCAGGTCCTGCCTCGTGGCTGACTTTTGGAGCTGACTTCATGCTTCCTCATGCAGTGCCAGCTACCTTGGTACGTGGGTGCTGCCACCTGGTATAATTGTTACTACGGGTTGAACATCTCTCACTGAAGATGCTTGGGGACAAAAGCGCTTTGGGTTTGGAATATCTGCATATACAGAATGAGACCTCTTAGGGTCGGACCCAAGAGGAAACAAGAAGCACCCTTCCTCCCCCATAGCCCAAGGGAACAGTGTATTCAGGGCACCTGCGCTTGGACTGGGATCCATCGCACAGGTCAGGTGTGGAATTCTCTACCTGTGGCTCAGAGAATTCTGAACTTGGAGCACTTTGGTTTTCAGATGAGGGATCCTGAACTTGTTCTCCCATTAAAAGAAGCTGAAGTTGGGTTAATGATATCCAGTGAAAGTCCTCTGGAGGGTCAGGAGACTTTGGGGGCATCTTGGGCCCAGTGATGGAGCCCCTGGGGTTTCGGTCTAAGTGTTCCCTACGCCATCTTTGTGTTAGCCTCCTCCAGAGCTGGGTTCCTTCCCACGGTAAGAAACTCAGAGGTCCTGGCACTGGGGACATCGTGTCTGAGGGACACATGTGACCGTTTGTGGAGCGTGAAGACCCCTGACTCCAGAAACTCACCTCCCTGGGTTAGAACTCTGCTTCTATGCTTAGGGCGTGGAGTCTGGGTAGATGATTTAGGAGCTGGGTTCTGAGTTGTGAGTGATCTTGTGAGGTTAAACAAGACCATGTGTAAAACCCCAGGCACAACACCTGGCGGGCCCCCTGGCCCCCATTCCCCCGTGCTCTTTCCCTGCCCCTGCCTGTGCTAACCACTCTCCCGCCACGAGGCTTCTCCCCCAGAGCACAGAGTAGAAAATACAAGGTGTGATCACAACATATGATGAATGTTTAAAAAATTATTATAGTGAGAGACATTGCCATGAATCCCCAGATGACTCTCTTTCAATTCAAGCCCACTCATCCCACTGTTCTTGCCATTTTCTGAAGTCTTCTTTCCTGAGTGTCTTTGGCTGTGCTGTTGTGGCTGCCTCCGTGTCCTGAATCCATTCAAAACATTTACCTTTCACGGTCATTTTGACTTTGGGGAGGAGCCGGAAGTCGCACAGCAACTAGATCTGATGAGTAAGGCGGTGAGGACACAGCGTTTATGAGCTGTCTTTCCCTTGGATGGATAAGTGTGTTCCGAGTGAGGGGGATTAACGGCATTGTGGCTTTTACCAGATCAATTTTTAAAAATATAAACACTACCATATATTTGATCACACTTCATATTTTGACATTCACTTAAAATTGAGAATTAGAGCTCATAGCCTTAAGGAGCTGCAGAAGGACTGAGCGGGGTGCACCTGAGCTCAATGCTTCCCGAAGCTCGGGCAGCAGCACAGGCCTGGAAGCTCTGCTCCTTCCGCACGGCAGGTGCAGCGGGGCACAGCTCCCCTTGAGCCAAGTCACGCATCCTCCGGCGACTAGCTTGATAAAACTTCTTTGGAAAATTGCTTTTTAAATTGACTCCTTCCCTGGGCAGATAAATGCCAAGGAAACCCGCAAACCTGCTGCCCCCTGCACATCACCTTGTGTGGCGTGGAAAGTGGCAGTTGCCGGGCTGGTTCCTCTGTCCAGCCCCTTGCAAGGGTGGATCCGGGGCATCAGGGTGCAGCCAGGCTGGGGGTCCCTCTGAGTTCTCTGCCAAGCACCTCTGTCCTGGGCCTCTGAGGACAAGTTCAGGCGAGGAGCGCAGGGCACCGAGGGGAGGCAGTGCTCTGGCAGCCCTGGCCTGGGGGCTCCTTCCTGAGCTCCTGGCTGGCCCGCTGTCCTTGTGGGCAGCATTTTGGTCCCTTCCTTATGCCCAGGGATGCTGGCTGTGTACTTTCATTCCTCCTCCATTCAAAGCACAGGTCCTTGTGTCTAAGTGTCTGGCACCGGAGGAGGCCCTGGAGTGGACCCCTTGCCAGCCACAAGGACCGGTCTCTGTGGAGCCAGCTGGGGCTGGGCCAGGACGGCTCTCTGCTTCCTCTGTGTTGGAAGTGGTGCCTCCCTCTCCCATGGACTTGGGTTAAGTGGGTGAACAGGGCAGAACTTTCAGCCCCATGTCCACTTGCACAGTGGTTCCTGGATCAACAGTCTTAGTTCTCCCAGTGACAGACCTTCTGGCATGGAAGTTAGGGACTTGGTTGGGGGAGAACACTAATTGGGCAGGTTTTCTGGAAGTCTTAGCGGAGTGCTTCTCAGGAAAAGTCCTCAGGCCTTATCTTGGGGTAAATTAGGTCATTCAAATGGTCTAATTATTTAAAAGGAAAAATCCTGCATTTTAATTTTTATAAACTAAAATATATGTTCAAAATACATGATGAATGTTTAAATTTTGAAAATTTTATGCCTATAATCCCAGTACTTGGGAGGCTGAGGCAGGAGGATTATTGCAAGTTTGAGGCCAGCCTGGGCTTCAAAGTGAGCTCAAGGCCAACCTGAACTGCATGGCAAGACCCTGTCTCAAAAAGACACACACAAAAAATTTATTATAATAAAAGATACATTGTCACTAATCCCCTTCAAAGTCCTCCGCCTTGCTTTGAGCACACTTATTCCAACATTCTTGCTATTTTCTGAAGCAGTTCTGGAAGTGCTGTTTCATGAGTGTCTTAAGGTGGACAGTTCTGCCGAGTACCACCCAGGTGACAGGCAGGCTTGCAAGAATGTTCCATGTGCTTGCCCACCTCATTGGCCAGATCTTACCCTGTGTGACTTCTGGCCCCTCCTCAAAGTCGAAAAGGCCATGAAAGGAAATGTTTTGAGTCAGTTCAGGACACTGAGGGAGCCATGACAGGGAAGCTAAAGACATTCAGCAAACAGAACTTCGGGAGCTGCTTCAGAATGTGGCAAGAATGATGGCATCCCAGTGTTTGAAGGGAGGGAGAGTATTTTGGGGGATTAATGGCAATGAATCCTTTGATGTAATAAAATTTAAAAAATTTAAACATTCACAGGTTTTTCAGTCATACTTCATATAACCGATACTTAACTCCTCTTTTGATTTGAATACGGGCCTCAGCTCAGAGTGACATTAGCACTTCCTCAACCTTGCTGCCAAAGAGCAAGGATTTTCATGTTCAGCCCAGTCACTGCAAGTGTTTCACTGCTCTGGAATCACTGTGGCCATGGGACCAGCCACTAAAGCCTTATAATCGGATGCATTTTATGTACTGAATATAAAGGCATTGTATTATAGTGGGCCCATAGCTTTTCTACTGCTAAAGGAGGGCAGGGTGCAGAGCTTGAAAACTGCTGAAATAGGGAGTCAGAGAGGTCAAAAGCCTTGTCTACAGTGGTGAAGTCAGGACTTGAATTCAGGTCCGTGTAACTGACAGAGCTGCAGAGAATCCCAGACCAAGGACGGAGGAGGCCATGGGTCTCAGACCAGGTGTTAGATGGGCCAAGCTCACATGACCACCAGACCCAAGACAGAGGAGCAGGCATCCCCTGAGACAGACAGGCCCTGCCCCCACTTACTCAGGGTCCTGCACGGTGCCTCCCACACAGTGGAACCTCTCCGGCACCGTCTTCCAATCTTTGGCCATTTTCACCATGGCGCCGGCGTCCAGGACCCCGTAGCCAAAGAGATGGTTGAACTCTAGGCCGACCCCATTGCGCCGCCACTGGTGGACCTCGTCATGGAGCTGGTTCCTCTTAGAGGTGAGCACCGTCAGGTGCTGCATGTCACGCCAGGTCAGCTCCAGGCTGGGTGTGGGAGGCAGAGAGGAACAGAGACACACAGCTAAGAGGAGCGACCCCCAGGACACCTCGGGACCCCGGGGAGACTGTGGAGCATTTGCATGCTCCCTATCAGGTGTAGGGGTTCACACACCAGTTAGAACCACTGTCTGTGTCCAAGCAAAAACCTTCTTGCCTTTCTCACTAAACACTGTTATTCAAAAGGACATTCTCATATATGTGTGCATGTGCACACACACACACACACACACACACCCCTCTGGTTCAAAGGAAGACTGGTGACACCAAGTGTGCACAAAGATGCAGAGTATCTGGGGTCCCTGGACCTTGGCCTGTGAATAACTGTGACCACTCTGCCTGCCACCTGAATCATCTGAAGTTTTCCATATGTTGAGTCCACAGCCTAGAAATTCAACCCTAGATGTGTATCTGACCTAGATAAATGTCTTTACCAGAGACCTCACAGCTGCGAACTGCCAAGCCACCACTGTCACCCATAGTAGAAGGAATAAAGCATCTGAGGGGTAACTTAGAGAATGTGGGGTACCAGGAAAATGAAGAAACTATAATTGCCCCAAGTAATCCTGACAAATCCCACTAACATGATGTCGGCCTATGGAATTATCACGTCCTCGGGGGAGTGCAGTTAGTCCTCAAGACAGGACTGTTATAAAAGTGCAAGAAGGGCCCCTCCCCACTCTGGCCTGTGGTCCTGCTGTGTGCTTGCTCCCTGTCACCTGCATGGCTCCCACGACGCCGTCCGCTGTGATGCAACCTGGCCAAAGGGGCCAAACTCAGGACGCTGCCCCTTCCTGGACTTTCAGCCTCTACAACCATGAAAGAGGGCAGAACTAGAGAATATGAGGTCTGATTCCATTAGTGGTTTGCTGCAGGACTCGTGATTAGAAGGAGACTTTGGGGGTTTTGAGTAATGCCAGTGTTTGCTTCCTGGCCTGGGTGCTGTCCACGTGGGTCTGTTCAGGTTTTGAAAATGATCGCCTTCAAAGGCAAAGGCAGCGTCCTCAGCATCATTACATCCCAGTGTCCTGGGCGGTCCTCAGCACAAACCAGTCTCCCGCCGAAGCTCTGTTCATGGAAGCTGGAGCCTGTTACTCCTCCGTCACTGGCTTCCACACTGCAAGTCGTGGTTCATTTGTGGGCTGAGGAGTGAATGTGCCGCACAGGGCATCTGTCGAGGCTGCTGTTTAAAATCTTCTCAGGGTGGGGACAGAAAATCCCTCTGCTTTCATCATCTCCAAACCCATTAAATCAGGACGTCAGGGAGTAAGGCCTCACCATTGGAAATTATTAACATTTCCTAGATCATCCCAGTAAGCAGGTAAAGTTGAGAACCAGTGATTTGATAACTATTATTTAAAAAAAGAAATGAATAGGGAATAATAATGGGGCAGTTTTCTACTGGGGGTTGTGGGGAATCAATTGGCAAAACCCTGAATTGCTGTTCTTTTCAGAAATCAAACAATTTAAAGGACGAGGGGCAACATAACTCACCTGATGCAATTTTAGCACATGGAGTTCATTGGTTTGAAGCTCTGAATCAGAAACACTGCCCTAATAATCCACAGGCACTGGAAACACAGACCTTTCTCTTTTAAGGAGAAAGGTCAAAGAAAGGCCAATGCTTATTTGAGGCCGTTCAGAACCTATCTGGGACATGTGGTCTCCTAGGACCCAAGAGAATGATGTGAACCTTCCGGAAGCTGATGATGGCTTAAAGGCACTGCTGGAATGGGGTCATGAATTTATAATTCCAAAGGTGTGGACATATGGGGGTCTCAATGACCCAAAGGCTGGCTAGCAGGAGGGTGAAGCTTCAGGCTTGCTGTGAAACTGGGCTGTGCTTCCTGAACGAGGCGGGGGGAGCTTCTCACCTCTGAGAGAAATCAGAGTGTAGCCTCTGTGGGAGGGTCCCTATTTGGCTGGCCATTGCATGTGTCTGAAAAGTAAAACTAGGTCCTTCCTAATTGTCCCTTCCGAGCAACCTAAGGAAGGGTGGAATGTACTACTCTGCAAAAGTGGATATTTCACCGACCTGCGTTAAGGACCACACACCTCCTTCATGGGACCACGTCACCTAGACTTGCAGAGAATTGTCGAGTAATAAAACTCCCATGTAGAGTATCTGTGACATCGAGGTCACCGTGTGAGAGATGATAGGACAGGTCACGTGAGGTGGTCTTCCCTGTTCTCCTGTTTTACACAACAGCCGGGAAAGTGAGTCACAGCCGTGACAGGCACTGCACATGAAGGGATTCTGAGGCGTCCCTTGTGTGTCCCCCACCCAGAGCCACACTCATTCTGAAAACGTCCCGAGGAGGCCCTGCCTGTGCAGAGCCTGCAGCTTAAGGGGCAGGGGACAGCTCCTACTGAGAATGTGGGAAGATGGCAGGAGTGCTCAGGAGGCCGGGGAGCTCAGTGGCGCCTCCCCGTGGTTCCTCAAGGCCTGATGATGACCAGTGTGCCTCCCCAGCTCTCCTGAGCCAACATCCGGAGGGTGTGGCCCTGGGAATTTACAGTCAGACCCTGCCCAGCTGTTTCCACTGCCCACAGACCTGGGGAGCTTTGGTCTAAGACGGTGGCTCTCAACCTTGGCTGCACTTTGGAACCATCTGGAGACAGTTAAAAAAGTAATCACGGCAGGGCCCGGATGTCTGTATGGTACAGGCTTACTTCTGATTCCACGGTGGCAGTGTCTCTTCTAAGTCCAGTGGTGGGGCAGAGAAAAGATGCCAGCCCTGGAGCCCAGCTGCAGCAGGGTTCACATCCAGCCCAGTGAACTTGGACCATTGTTTTGGCATCCTGACCTCCGACCTCCACGCCTTTAACACGGAGGATGTGGGTGTGCTGGGCTTAGTGCAGTTTATTTCTCAGGGAAGAGGACAGAGAAAAAGAATTGGCAAAACCTTGAGTGACCATTCTCTTCGGAAGTCGAACAGTTTGAAGGGCTGGGAGCAGCATAACTCATTTGATAAGATTTCAACCCATGTAGGGTTACTGGTGTCACAGGCTTGCTGCAGGGCTAAGCGTGGATCGCATGTGTAAAGTACCAAGGGTGGGCATGCAATAAAGAGTTTATTATTATCAGTAGTAAAGTCAGCCTCAAGTATTGGGAATTTAAGTAAGTTAGAAGAGAATGTCCACCATTTCCCAAAGGAAGTATTGGTGTTTTATATCTATATCTATATCTATATCTATATCTATATCTATATCTATATCTATATCATCTATATCTATATCTATCTTTCTATTTTTTTTTGAGGCAGGGACTCACTTTGTAGCCCAGGCTGGCCTTGAACTCATGATTATCCTTCAGCTTCGGTCCCCCAAGTTCTGGAATCGCAGGCATCACGCCTAGTGTAGTTATAATATTTAAAAGTATATAAATAAACATTTTTGCTTTTCTAAGATACAGTCATACTTAAGTTTTATCCTAAAGAAGTGATATTCCTGAAGTAGAGCAGTAAAATTCTGAGAAGTCCTTTCAACCTGATGGACATATAACTTTTAATATTTTGCAGATAAGACAATAGAGACTTAGTTAGGCACTGCTTTCCTTCCTTCTGTACTTATACTTCTTTCCTAGCCAAACCTCAGTTTATTCAGAAGAGAAATATGCTCAGCTATAAAATTATATTTCCCATCTTCCCTTGCAGTGCGGGGTGGTCATGTGACAGTTCTGGCCAATGAGAAATAAGAAGCCACTGGGCAGGGTTTCTTGGAAAGCAGGCATGGTGCTAGTGCATGTGTGCTAAAGGCACAGTGAATAATCAGCGCAGAAACATGAATCTCTTTAGGAATTTGGCAGCCTGGGCAAGTGCTTTTTTCCTTGTTGGAATCCCAGGGGACCTGGCATCAAGTGCTGCCTGCTAAGGGTAAAAGGGGAGGCTTGCGTGTGCTTGCAGGCTCGAGATGAACAGGTCCATCTTCAGGAAGTGAACAACACGTGTGGGCTTTGGTTTCTGTCCTTGATCGGCAAGCTGTGGCCAGGGTTCCTTTCTTGGCATCCTCAATTTTCTACCTGATTTTTTGTTAGAATAATCCAAATTTTGACTGGCATCAAGAAGTCTTATCTGTGAGAGCAGAGTAATTATGCCTGTGTGCTCGAAGCCAAAGTGTTGGACTGGGTAGCCTTTCAAAGTCCCTTCCTGTCCTACGAGGTGACTCTTGTCACTTTTGTGAATCAGAAGGTGAACTGTGTGCTTGGGGTGGAACAGGCCTGGCTGCCTGTAGATGGGCACCAGATGTACAGTTGCCTAGCAACTGTGACAGGGTGGGAAACCCAGATCCCCCTCCCGGGGCCTGAGGCAAACCTCTCATAAGCTGCTGGTGCTGCTTCTCTGAAGGCCTCTGCACAACCAGTAGTGACATTCACAGCATGTGGGCCATGTCCCAAGCCCAAATGTTCATCCCTAGGATGCAGGGCTGGCCGTTGGCTCCACTGAGGGACCTATTCGGCAGTGCGTAGGTGGCTAGTAGGAGCCAAGGTGGCCTCTTGGGGGAGGAAAGACCCAGGGAATGGTCCACTTTTTGGTCCACATCACTTGACTTCCTCCTGCTTGTCGCAGTGTTAGGAAGTGAATGCAGGCCAGGTACTTGGGGGCATGAGTGTGATCAAAGTGCCTTGTACACACAGAGCTCCTCAAAAAAACCCCGTGTGGAACCCGGTGGAGGGTGAGTTGAGGGGTGATGGGAACTATTAAAGCACGTTATGTACACACACAAATCTGCCAGAATGCAACCCGTTACCTGCCCAGCCAGTCTGCACTCATAAAGAATGAGGGGAAAGATGAAAAGGAAAAAAACAAGCAAAATCACCTTATAAACGAACAGGTCAGGAGTAGGTGCCTCTTGTTTGCCAAACGTTCTGAGAAGCCTTGCGTGACCCCCAGCTTGGCCCTGGGGTGTTTTTCACTTATCTGATTGTGAATATTCCTGGCTGATAAAGGGCCAAGGGGTGCGGAGGAGGATAGAGGGTGAGAAACAGAGGTTGCTGGGCCCCGATTTGGTGTCTGAGCCGCTGACAGATACAGTCTTCTAAGGAAGTAGTTTTAAGGGGTGTGTGTGTACGTGTGTATGTGGATGTGTGTGTGTGCATGTGTGTGGGGTGTGGGTCCTGAAGGCCATTTAGAAATGTCCCACAGAGTTCATGGCTCTCCCAGGCTGTCACACCACCCTTCAGGACCCTGAGCCATAAACATACTTGGCCTCCAAAGCCAGTGCAAACACCCCGGCCGCCTCGGGAGCTGCTGCTGATGTCCCAGAATGCCGCAGGGTGCAGTTCCCGTACAGATCTGTGGTGGCCTAGAAGGGAAGACATTGAGTCACATGTGAATAATTATAATATTTTGAATTCCCAAATGATGTGGAACAGAGGATCTTCTACTTATTGTATTTAAAGTGTACCTTGATCTGGAGAAGATTAAGATGCAGCTAAGGATAAGGTTAACAACCATGTACCTGTCCTGTGTGTGAGCTTCCTAGCAGCCCATGTGAAAAGGGACACATAATCAATTATCATTAT
The DNA here is from genome assembly GCA_004027295.1 of Dolichotis patagonum. Taxonomy (NCBI): domain Eukaryota; kingdom Metazoa; phylum Chordata; class Mammalia; order Rodentia; family Caviidae; genus Dolichotis; species Dolichotis patagonum. Next base: position 115,440 of record PVJX010002192.1, on the reverse strand, counting down.
AGTGGCCAAAGGTAACTCAGTTATTTAAAGAAGCAAATGTATTCTTTGACTAGAGATGAGAGGGATTTATTTTCTGAATCTGAAAAGTAGGTACCAAGAGGTGGAAAGTACGGAGTCACTACCTCCATCTCATTAAGGTGGTACTGAGATTCATTTCACTGGGACTCCAAAGAGAAAAAGTGCATTTTAAGTGTTTGTAAGACCAAGGGGCTTCATGAAGATCAAGTACAAACCACAGGAATTTGCCTTCTTCTGTGTCCTAGGTGCTCAAGGGAGGCTATCATCTGAGGAAAAGAGTTGGGGAGTTTAGAGGCATCCATTGGACAAATCTACAATACTCTGAAGAAATTCAAGGCTCCTTCCTGCCCTAGTGGAAAGAGCCGTAGATGGAGAGGTCATACCAGCAGACAATGGGGAGTGGCTTCTAGTGGGAGGAGCAAGGTGTCAGGGGCTGGGGGACCCTTCCTGCCTTCTCTCTGCCTGCCCGGGAAATGGGAGAGGGCTGGGCTCCTCTGCCAGGTGATTGACCCTGCCAGCCTGGGGTGGAGGCGTGGGCAGACACAGGCTTGGTGACAGCTCCGGATGGTCAACTTTACAAGCAGCTTGGGAATGGGAATCTCCATGGTATCTAGTTGCCAGGGAAGATGGTTTGCTTAGAAAATCGTAGAATCGTGCCAGAGATTTAGCTCAGTGGCATAAGCGCCTGCCTGGCAAGTGTGAGGTTGTGATTCCCAGTACCAAAACAAACAAACAAACAAACAAGCAAAAAGAATCATAACCTAAATGTATGATTCTTAGCTTTTTCATTGTTAAAATCAAGAATGGATTTTAAAACGGGGAGAATCACAGCTCTCTCCCTGGGAAGACACACAGCTGTGTCCAGCTTTAGAGGGGCTGGGGACCCACAGAAGCTGATCTGGGAAACCATGTTTTAATCACTGCCTTATGAGAGTGGGTCTTGGTTGAGGGGTGCTGGTGTGACACCCTGACTCATGCAACAATTTATTCTTCTAAGTCTCATGCAGGGGCGACTGGTTGTTAATGTGGGTTCCTCATTCTTTTGAACCAAAGCAACTCGAGAACCTGGGCAAGAACTGAGCGCGGAAGAGGTGGCTGCAGCTCTTGCTTCCTCTGGCAGGTGTCACTGGTCCCCACACCGTCACAAAGTGGCACCCTCACTCACAGTGGGTCCTCTGAGAGGGGAAGGGAGCTGCGCGTCACCCCCCTCCCCGAGCCTGGCCTCCGGGGAAGGGGACAGGGAGCCACACTCACCACGCCCGCCTCGGGGTTCCTCTTGCGCCCGTTGCTGAAGGTGGACGCCAAGGTGGATGAGCAGCTCTCGTCGTACAGCGCCGTCCTGCCGTCATTGATGGCCGAGTTGATGGAGATGGTCCACATGCTCGAGGCGTAGCCGTCACAGTTGCAGTCGTCGTAGCTGCCGCCGTCCCCAGAGGCCCACACATAGATGCTGCCCTTGCCCCCGCGGCCCTGGAGAGCAGGGAGATGCTGCTGCTTAGCCAGACGGGGGAGGGGCCAGCGCAGGTGAGGCTCTGAGGGGCGGGGCCCGGCCCAAGGGAGGTCCTGAGGGGCGGGGCCCGGCCCAGGCGCACCCTGTCTTGAGGGGTATTAACCTCATCCTGGGTGTGGTCCCGTCTAGGGCAGGTCATGATCTAGGCTTCTTCAGGGACTGAACTAAATTATCTTTCTGACTGAAATTATCTTTCAGGATGGATCCAATATAAAATTCACCTGGGTTTACAGTTTAGGCTGGGAATACTGAAGTAAGAAAAAGTGAAAGAATGTCCTTAATATATTACAAATGAGCCACTTTTTAAAAAGGCTGTGGAATAGCACTTGCTTATGGCCCCCCAAATTAAAGTATATAGAAAGGAAAACAAAAGCTAAATCTTTTTAGAGATTACTTAATAAACACTATGATCTCACTCTTATATACCAATCTCAGCAAAAATGTAAGTATGCATATGTTTGTACTTAGCAATACATAAAATATGTATTTACATATATGTGTAGATATTATAAATATGAAGCACATATTTTGCTCCAAAATATATGAACAAATATATATATGAGTAAAAGTATATAACATCTCACTTCTAGGCTGCCTGGTCCTGGGGGCGAGTTTTGCCCTCTAAACCATGCTTAGCATCGTCTGCTCCACCTCGTTCTTACTGTTCCTCTTCTGCTTTCCCTCCCATCTTGGGGGAGCCTTCGCCCACCTGCAGCGAGAATCAGGACAGGGCCCTCTGCCTCCTGCCTCTTTCTTTCCTCCCTGGAGGCAGTGGGGCTTGGGGTGTGGGGTGTGTGGAGGGGAAGCAGCAGTGGCGCCAGCTCCTCGAAGGCGAAAGACACGAGAGGGCGCAGCAGGAAGAGTCCGCCTGCCTGGCTGCCAGGGTTGTGATCCTGAGTGGTTTGCAGTGGAGATGCCAGAAGAAGGGGAAATGACAGTCGACCCCCAGGTCTCCCAACAACAAGAAGTGGCGTCTGAAATTGCTGCCAACAAGACTGGGAGTCAATTAGCCTGTGATCCACGGAGTCGATAAATCAACAAGTGTTGCCTAGGCAGCAGCTGGGAACGGTAAATCTATGCCCCTGAAACACTCTGGCAGCAGCAGCCACCACGGGAGCCCAGGACACAGTGAAAACGTCACCCCGGAAAGTGACGGCAAGGGATCCCAAGCCCGGCTCAGAAGCCTGTGTGCTTTGCTCTCTCAGAGGCTGCTGCCCCGTGACAGTGACCCAGATGCGGGACGCGGAGCCCAGTCTGTCATGCTGCCCTTGGCCACACCCCCAGCCGACCACGCGAGTGAGACCAGCTGTGCCCAGGCAAGCCTGACTCAGCTCAGCAGAACGACCCAGGTGACCAGTGGACCTGTGGGCAAAATTAAAGGGTGGCTCTTTAAGCTGCTGGAGTTTGGGGTCAGTTCGTTATGCCGCCTAGCTCAGTGATGCACAGAGCACAAATGTCAGCCCCCTCCTGAGAGTTCTGTGGTGGCCCGGAAGACTTGCCCTGTGAATACTGAGATACTGGGCTTCACCGTCCAGATGGAGCGCGTGAAGCAATTGGGTTTGGTTTCTGCACCCAAGGGCCCTCGACCTCTCGGCAGGAAGGGCCAGGAAGAAGCTCTCGTGGGGCGGAGATGAGCGGGGCAGGGGCTCTGCGGAGGCCCGAGAGCTCCCTGGGCTGGGGCTCTACCTCTCCTGCCACATGTTCCTACCCGGAACAGTGCCCTTACATCCAGCGTGTCCTAGCGTCACCCCAACAGGAGGTGGGCAGAGACCTGGTGGGAACATCTGGGACCCACAGGCAACAGAGTCGAAGAAACTGGGGGTGATGGTCTCGCACTTCCGGCACCTACTGCATCGCATGCTCCCCTCTGGGTCCTCATAGCACCACCGTTTACAGTAGCTACGTGAAGGAGGGAATGGGAAGAAAATCCACACTTCCGAAAACAAAACCAGATAAACAAGACTCCTTGTGTTAATGAGATTTTGAAGCTCTGCGAAGGCACAGAGGAAGACCTGGCCACATGGAAAGACAGCTTCTATGATGGAAAGACAGCGTCAATTTCCCGCAATGACTGCTAAGTTCAACACTGTTCCAGCGCATCTATCAGTTGTGTCTCAGTCACCCCAGTGTCACCACACTGGGCATTTGGATAGCAGGAATTTATTCAGGGCCAACTGGTTATGACAAACCTGAGCAGGACATGAGAGGTGGCACAGAGCCTAGGGACTCTTGGAGACTTTGGAGTGGTGGCCGTGGGACGGGCAGCATGGGCTGACTGCCGGTGTGTGTCACGTCTAGATTGTCTTTCTCCTTTGTTTTTCCCTGCCTCTTTTTCTTTTGCAGTTTTGAGGATGAACCCCAGGGCCTTTACATGGATGTTGGAGGTGCCATTGATGATATTTGACCCCATGAGTCTCAACTGTGGTGAGTTTTGCCCCCAAGGAGCTAATTTTGATCATCATGACTCCACGTGTGACTGGAATCACAGGGGCAGAGGCCAGGGATGCTACTAAACCTTCACAGCGTCCGCAAGTGTCCTCCCCAACCAAGGATGCCACTGCCTAATGCCAGCAGCACTTGGCTTTTGCCAATCATGGGGTACTTGCGGGGTATAACCTAAAGCAGTGCTCACAAACCCACAATTTAAAAATTCACGCAACTTTTGTATTTTGCTCTTTATGGAAAATCATGTTACAGACTGCTCACTACAAGCTAAGGTGAAGTTCTAGTTTGAGTCCAGTCTTGGGGCCCCCTGTACCCGTAGCACTTTGCCTCCAGAAGCCAGACTGCCAGACTTTGACTCCCAGAAGCCAGACGCAACCTCAGTGGAGTTAGTTCCTAACCCACTAACCACGGAAGGTGGCCCGGGGATCCAGGGGGTACATGCCTGGTGGAATCCTGTAATGGCTTCCTTTCCTGAACACTGCTATACTAATTTTTATTTTCTGGCCCCTTAAGTATCTTAATGCAACATTTCCATTCTTTAAAAAAAGTTATTCTATTCTTTATTATGCACATCATACTCATTTTAGAATAATTGGAATATAGAGACTATGAAGAAGAGAATAAAAATCTCTTATAACCTTCCGTGAATAAATGATCTGTAGTGCTATTTTGTGGACTTGTGCCAGCTTTATATATAAATGCAAAGGATAAGAACAGGCTTAAAAATGAGTTTAGGATCATAAAGTGTATACACGTTACTTGGCCTGCTGTGTTAGTCACTCGCTGTTAGGTAATTAGCATTTTCTCATGAATTTAATACTCTTCCGTATCATAGTTGTTTTTTAGTTTTATCAAGTACACCTTCAATAATTTATTTTCTCATTTTCTTAGGTATACACTGAAAGTTATTTCTGGTTTTTAAAATCTGCTTTATGTTTAAAATGAACATAGTTTTATATATGTCTTTTCATCTCTGTTTATATCCTTAGGCAGAATTTCCAAAAGAGGCAATTTTGGATGAAAAAGAATGAATGTTTGAAGATTCTGGATCTACACGGCCATATTATCACCCTTTATAAAGACTGTTAGAATTTACATTTTCATCGGAAATGCACAAAACTCTATTATCAGTTCATTTCAATAGGACTTAAGAATTACAATTTTTTAAAAGAGTTTTACTAATTTGCTGGACAAAAATGGGACCTCAGTGTTTTGCATGAAATGATTTTCTCCTTGCAGGTTGAGTTGAATCTGTTTTCAGTCAAGCACTAGTGTTCCTGCCTAGAGAACAGCTTAGCGTGGCTTCAGGCCTCCAGAGAGGATTTCCCGGGACCGCTTTTCCTTCGCGAGATTCTCCTCCTCATCAGTGTGTAAGAGCTTTGTAACAACACCTCACCATGAAAGATGGGCAGATGGCAAAGGAGCACATGAAACCCTGCCTCACATCTTCGGCTTGCAGGGAAATGCGAATTAAAGCAAGGTGACCTCCCCACCAATAAACCAGCTCAAACCCAGAGCCGGAAGCAGTGCCTGTCGTTGGGGGGGGGCAGCGGAAGGAACTCTTGCTTCATCGCTGGTGCAAGTGCAAAATGGCCCAGCCTCTCTGGCAGGCAGCTTAACGGTTTCTTAGGGAACTAAACATACTGGCACTGTAGGATTTAGAAGCTGGTCTCCTTGTATGCACAAGTGCTGGTGGTTTAAGTTCGCACCTGTGCAGACCTGCTCATGACTGCCAGAAGCCAGAAGCGACCAGCACGCCCTCATTGGCGAGTGGTGCGTGTAGGTGATGGAATGGTGCTTGGTGTTGAGGACAAATGGTCTCTCAAACCATGAAAAGACAGGGAGGAGCTTTCAACACGTGTTACTAAGTGAAGGAAGGAATGAAAAGAGGCTTTGCACTGCAGAAATGCACTCTGGGCAGTGAAGGCTGGCGAGGCCTTTTCTTCCACCTCTCCTCACGACAGACATGAAAAGTGAGTGGTACTGAATGGGCAGCAGCTGTCTCAGCGGCCCACCGGGCTGCAGACCCCATGCTGTGGCAGCACCTGCGAGCTTTCTTCTGGCTGCAGAGTGTAGAGCAGGGCTCAGGAGCATCCCGGTGTGCTCCCTGGCAGGAGGCCCTGGCACCCACGGCCCTGGGTCCTGACCCGAGCTGATTAAATTTTAGCAAGCGGCAGGGGGTCCTGGCCTGGGCCAGTCCTGATTAATCACTCTATCCCTGGCAGCCCTGCCCCCCTCCTTCATGGATGGTGGCTTCCACGGTCCCTCTCTGGCAAGCAGCCCCTTCTCCACACGTCCTGGCTCGGTGATCTGGGGTCTGTGCAGCCCCATTTCCTCCTGGAGAAGAAATGACTCGCATTCACGTCTGTCTGCCCCTCAGAGGGTTTCCGGGAGACCTGTCCTCTTTGCTAAGATTTCCCCAGTAGTAGAGACCCTGACAAGTGAGGAATCAGGGGTTGGGGTGTCGTCATCAGAGCCATCAGGGTGACTGTGTTTCCTGCGGATGTGAGGGGACTTCGAGTCACCTGTCACGTCTAGGGTTCCAAGTGTTGTCTGAGCAAAGCAAGAAGTTCCACATTTGCTGCTGGGTGCCACAGTGACTTGTCTTTGCTGTCCCATCAGTCTCTCTGCAAGGGTCACATCCTTTCCCCTGACAGCAGATGCACACACCTTGCCAGTACTTTCTTTATGCCTGAGAACAGCGACTCTCAGTCTCCGATTGGGTTTTGCACAAACTGCACTGGGGCTGGCAGTGGGTGTCAGCCATGTCCCTAGGGCCTTAGACTGTCCTGCACAGGCATCTCAGAATCCCAGCACACACATCGCTGTGCCCTGGGGCTTCTTCCCCAAGGCTGCCCTGTACCCTTGGGAAACAAATCTCCACCAATGGCTTGTATCACACACCCCTGCCACAGGTTGTTTCTGGGAGACCCTAAAGTGAGATGCAAGTGAACCACTGGACTGTCTGACCATTCACAAGTCTGTCTCTCCACTTCCCATCTCGAATGTGAAAGATGCTTTAGTGGGAGACCCAACATGTAGACTGCTAAGTTAAAGAGGGAAATTCTGCCATAAGTGCAGAGAAAAAGATTTCCTTCTCTCCTTCCCTCCTGCTTGCTTCTTGCCGCTTCCTCCAGGTATTTACTGAGCACCAGTGGGGCCCAGGAACTCGGATCTCTAAGGGGTCAGGAAAGCAGTGTCCATGGGCGAGGCAGGGCAGGCGATTGGGGATGCCCGGGTCTAGGCAAACATCATGGCCCCTGCAAAGGGCTCCTCTCCTCCTGGCCTTTGTCCTCTTCCTTTTTCTCATTGCCATATAGGTCAAATAAAACACAGGACCAGGACGCTAAGGCTGAGGGACAGGCAGCAGAGCTGCTTCTGTGAGACACTCATCACCCACGCCTTTGCTTAGGTGGAGACATTTCAGAGGTGGCTCTTTCTTCAGTGCTGATGAAGCAGCTGGAACAACCCAGAGAAACTCTGCTCACAAGTGACACAGTGTCAGTGACAAGATTCTATAATACTGTCCGAGAGGTGTCACTCTGAAACAAGGAAAGACCCATTCCTACAGCCTGGGAAAAGCTGCAGGAGAATTCATGTATTTTTCATCTTGAGCGCTTTCCTTTCTGAAATATTTACAGGCTGTCGCCTGAAGATCAGCCGTAACAATTTTCCTGTTAAGTTTCAGCGTGCTTGGCATGCCCTGCGGAGGAGCCACACGTTAGCAGCAGCCCGGGAGCTGCGGATGGAGCGGAGGAGTACACCGTACCAGCTGTGCCACCAGGCGGGGACATTCAGAGGCCGTGGAAAATGACAGGAGCGACACAGGGCTGCTCGGCCATGTGTCATCTGCATTGTAGATGTGGGCAGAGCCTTGGGTACTGAGGTCCTGAGCCTCTTAGGGCTTCAGGTGACACTGAAATGCCTGGCAGCGAAAAGCCATGCTGCTGGGAGAGGTGGCATCTGCCGCTGTCACCTGGTCTTGCGTCTTAGCTGCTGTCTCTCTTCCCCGGCCATGCGGGGAATGGTGAGTCAAGGGATGAGCTGCCTGCCTGTCACAGGCAGCTCCTTAAGGAGTTCGGATGTCAGAAGGGACAGCAGCAACACTGCCTGCGGCCTGCCTGCTCACTGGTGGCCATCCTCTGTGCACTCCCATGTGTCACCCCAGGCTGGCTTGGGTGGGCTGAGTCTGTCATGGCCCACGATGCTATTTCCTAAGCGGGCTCTGTCCAGGTGTGGTCATGATTGCTCCTCTGAGGACCCGATTCTGTTCATGCCAAGGGCTCCTTGCAGTTCCCAGATGAGTTTCTGGGGCCTTTGATGGAAGGCGTGAGAGGCGACTCTCCTGGGGTGCAAGGTCTTGACGCACTTAGAAAGTGTCCCCTGCCCTGTTGGGGTGACTTACAGCTGGACGGGAAGCTTGTCATTTCGGGGAAACTTAAGCCTTGGGGTTTCCAGTGCTTCCCCTCCCCCTTCCCAAAGAGAATTCCCAGCCCCGGAGACCCTGGTGGCCTCTCCAGCTGAACACTGCCCTGTGAGGGGGACCGGGCCACACCGCAGGCTCTCTGATGCAGCCCAGCTCTCTGCTAGTTGTGCTGTTTGCTAATGTCCTCGTCTGATCTCGGGGTGCTGGTGTGAGGTCACCAAGAGCCATTTCCAGCATGGCACTGTCCCTGACTCAGGAACATCCCTCGCTCCCAGGGCCCCAGATGAGGTGACCAGCTGAGTACAGGGGCTAAGACTTCTACGGTGAATATCTGGGTACACAGTTGGACCCCGTAGCAGAAAGGGAGCATAAGGTCTGATGTCAGGCCTTTGACAGAATTTTACAGTGCGAAAGGCACTCTTCCATGTGGGCTGAAAGCGATGCCAAGAGACCCTTAGCTTGGAAGCCTCGTTTAGGGAGGGTGAGTCCTCTAATTTGGGACCAGCTTCCCTGAAAGCATCAGGGCTGGAGTGACAAGCCAGGTGTGTGGGGCATGACCAGGTGGGGACGTCACAGAGACAGAAGCCTCAGGACAGGAGGAAGGGGCTAAGAGCAGAGACAGAGCTGCGAGGAGCCAGGTGGGCAGGAGGGCAGCCCCAGGACCAGGGTGCCTGGCAGGGACCCTCAGCCTCCCTGCTCCTGGAGGACCCGCTGGGACATTCCCATTCCCTCGTCTTCATGGGAGTCCACTTTCTGGAGCTACCTGGTCCCCATTCTTGTGACACAGACAGGTGTGTGTCTGGGTCACCACAGAGTTCATCAACTGGGACATAAAGGTGCCACCACATCGGGGAAAAGGCCATTTTCTTTCCGTTGTGGAGATGAGAAAGTCCTACCCCAGGCTCTTGGTATCTCAGGTTACAAGACACGGATCTGCAAGGTCCTTTAAGGTGACACCTGGCGACCCTTAGTGGCATCTTGTTGAAATGCGGGGTGGGGCACACTTTGGGATCAGGGCATTGAAGTGGCTTGTGTAGACACGCAGCTTGGGGACTGATGCTCCTAACTCCTGACCTGTGGGATCCACGAGCCTGTGACAGTTGTGGTTCATGTCAGGGAGTTTGAGGGGTGACTTGGTGTCAGTAGGGACCGGAACCAATGTGTGACAGGCAGTGAAGCGGGGACTGACCCCAGGCAGGTCCTGCTCTCCTAGCGGGGCTCCTGTCTGTCTGACCCCGGGGCAGAGGCCCTCCTTGTGTCCCTTGTCCTTGCACTGTCCCCTCCCGGGCTCCCCTCAGGAGCATCTTAGAGTCACACTCCTGCTGTGGCCCCCAGGGCCCCACTCTCTGTGGGCTGCTTCCCCCCGTACCCGGCCATCTCCTCTGCACAGGTCGGGTCCCGGCGTTGTCTCTCCCAGCCCTCTGCCTGTTTCTGCCTCTCTATCCAGTGTGGCCGCCCCGGCTCCCCCAACCCTGTCCTACCTGGGGAGCAGCCGGGGCTGGGGTGGCACGGACGTCTTTACCTTGTTCACGCCATCGGCCATGGCCTGCAGCGTGAGCTCTCGGGGCCCATCCACCGTCTTCCCATTGTCCGTGGGGCCCCAGCTGGCGCTGTAGATGTCGATGAGTTGGGGCATGTGGCTGATAGAGGAAGCCTCGATGACGTCGGTCATGAAGGGCTGGTCTAGCATGCGGATGCCTGTGGATGAGTGAGACAGGGCACAGGGCTTTGGCACGCAGTTCTCAGGAGACACAGGCCCCGGGAAGAGCGTGGTACCTGGGTGAGTTGACCTGGGTGCACTGTGGAGTCCAAGGACCCAAAGGATTTCCAGGCCTGGTGCAGTGGTGCAGGCCTGTAATCCCAACTGCTTGGGAGGCCAAGGCAGGAGCATTGCAAGCTGGAGGTCAGCCTGAGCAACTTAGTGAGACCCTGTCTCCAAGAAGAATAAAAAGGGTTGGGGGTGTGGCTTTGTACTCCCTGGGTTCAGTCTTAAGTACTGGAAAAGAAAAAGGTGCACAGAGGGTCCCTTGCACTCCTGCGGCCCCCAGTCTTGCCTATCCTTGTGAGTGCTTGAGGGAAGCCCTCCCCTCGCAACCTTGGCCGCTTCCTGACAGGGAAGGTGGCTTTTGGGATGAGATTCCTGGCCTGCAGTGCCACCCAGGACTGCTGTGGCTGGAGGGTGTCCCCTACTGGGCAGACACTGCTTTGGGTGAGAATGTGTGTTCCTCTCCTGCCTGGGAGGCATGGAGAAGTGGTGGTGATGGCTGTCTCCATGGAAATGGGCTGAAAACTACAGCACCTGTCTAGAAGAACGGATTTCCAAGAGCTGGGAGAGCCCTAGCGCAGAGCAGGCTTGCGGGAAGGAAGAAAGTCGTTTGGTTCTCGGCTTGGAGGTGCAGGCCGGGTCCAGCCCACCTACCTGGGAGAGTGAGGGTCGGACTAATTCACTAATTTTCCCAGGGTGGGTTTGAACTTGTGATTTTCTGGTCTTAGCCTCCCAGAGTGCTGGAATTACCAGGGCGCCCCATTGGGCAAGAGTTATTTTTTAAATATTTTATGAAAAAATAGAGGACAAATTTCATAACCAAATAATAAGAGAATAACAATAATTATTGCACTGTGAATTGTTATCTTCAAAGTAGTTACTAAGTACAAGACATCAACTAAAAAGGTTCTAACAAGAAACAACTGACAATAGCACAGACTCTAACAAATTAAAATAAACTCTGATTATAAGTGAAGCAAATTAGCATGCATATGAAATGAAATGTTTTTGAAACAACAGAATATGTAACTTGGGGAAAGATTTGAACTTCCTTCTACTACCTATTTATCTCTTTTCTATTTTGGTCTTTATTTGTATGTGTATTGTTTCTCATGTATGAGAAACCATGCAGTATTTGAGCTTGTGTGTCTGACTTATTTCATTTAAGTTTCCAGTTGCACACATTTACCTACAAATGTCTCAAGTTTATCTTTCTTTACTGCAGTGTACGACTCCCCATACGTTCACCTGTTGGTGGACATACAGGCTAGCTATTATAAACAGTTGTGCTATAAACAGGGGTCCCCATAATACCATGACTTTAACTCTTTTGGGAAGATCCCTGGAAGGAAGTTAGCTGGGTCAAATGCAATGTTTTTGGTTTTCATTTCATTTTTTTATTTTAAGGGTTCTCCACACTGGTTTGGGAAAGCATTTTTAAAGGATTCACATCAGGTGCAAGATTACTCTACAATTCACTGTTATGTGGCCTCCATATTTCAATTTTGTCCCCTGTAAAAGCAGGACAATACTGTATAATGATCAGGGTCTAGCACACGTAACAGCTCTGCTGGGATTGCACAGGGTGTGGAGAGAGCAGGGTCCCCGGGGGACACCCGAGCTTGGGGCTGGAAAAGCAGCCAAGGTGAGCGGTGCCAGGAGTGGGTAGTGTTTTGATTCTGGGGCTGACATTCTGCTGGTGCTGGGGCTGTCAGTTCTTCATCCCTGGACATCACAGGCCCAGGAGTGCCCTGCGGGCACTGATGCTCATTCATGGTCTCCCTTCTCCTCTCCCTTTGTGGTCTTTGGGTGCCCTCGGGAAAACAATGGCTGTGGTTTCTAACTTACTCGGTGAGCTGTACCTGAGCGGGGGTGGGGTGGGGTGTTGGGGAGAGGTAGAAGGGCGCTGCCTGCTGGGAGCAGTGAGCGGAGCTGGTTGGAACCGGTTCACTCAGGTCCACTCTACCTGGAGCCCCCTGGTTGGAACCGGTTCACTCAGGTCCACTCTACCTGGAGCCCCGGGAAGGTACTGCTCGGCTCAGGGGATCTTCGAGGGTGAAGCCGGGGCCCTGTCCTCACCGTGTCATCGGTCGGGGGAGCAAAGCAGAGCAAAAGCAGCCCAGGGGCTCCCTGTCAGGACTGTGGGCCCTCGGCTTACTGACCCAGGATCTTCGGCCTGCCTCCTAGGGTCTCCAGGTGCTGACGGACTGTTGTGAGAAGCGCCAGCCCCAAATTCCTGTCTCCTTACTATCAGTCATCTATCATCCACATATGCATGTATCAATTATCTATCATGTATATATGTATGTACCTATCAATCAGTCATCTATCACGTATGCATGTATCTATCATCTATGTAGCTATGTATCCATCACCTGTCTTTATTAGTACTGGGGATTGAACCCTGGGCCTCTGCACTGAGATGTATATACCCCAGCCGCCATTTAAGGAATATGCATTTAGAGTCGGGGTCTCTCTGGGTCACCGAGTTGACCAGGCTGGGCTGGGCCGGCTGCCTCCCTGCCCTTCAGCCTCCTGGGGCGCCGGCACTGCTGGCGTGGGCTGCCAGGCCTGGCCGTGCTGTCTCTCTTGCTTCTGTCTCCCTGGAGAAGCCTGACTCACACAAGGCACAAAAATCTACAAGGACCGGCACCAGGGCAGGCTGTCATCAAGCGCAGAGAAGGTGACTGGTGGAGGGGCGATGTTGAAGGACACAGGGGGGCTCTAGGAGCCGAGAAAGGAGGAGGAGGTGCTGGGGGGACACGGTGGGTGTTCAGGGCCGAGGAAGGACCCTCGGGAAAACAATGGCTGTGGTTTCTAACTTACGTTTGTGAGGCGGTTTTATCCCAACAGGTATTTACTCAGACATGAACACGCGTGAACATGGGGGTTCATCCACGGCTGAAGTCACGGGGACACGGATTCACCGACCACTTGAACTAGGTCTACTAGACAGGGACCCCAGTGCGCCACCCTGCGGCCCGCAGGGACGAGCAATGATCGCGCTTGGCCACCAGGTGGCGCGCGAGCCCGCCCAGCTGAGAAAGCTCCCGAAAGGAAGATTCTTCCCAAGAGTTTGGCTGGTTTTTGGACAAATAATTAAAACCCAGCCAACTCCTGGACTTGTCAGCCAGAGTGAGTAACCCGTCCCGCCTAAATCTGTCAGGGTGCAGGGCCTGGAACTCTGGTTTTGTTTGCAGTTCTTGGGCAACTTGGGACACCCTGGAAACGACCAACTTTTGCTATTAGAATAAGACAGCTGCTGTTGGGTGAATGGAAAGCAGCTTCAGGGCAGAGAGGGCTTTGGGGCAGCTGTGTTTTGCTCTTGTTGGTAGCAGGGTGACTGTATTGATGACAATCCTTGGGCTGTATGCTTCTGATCTCTGTGTTACTATATTTATCTTATGATTAAATTAAAAAAGTTAAATGCATTGATACTGCCGTGTCAGTTAAAATTAAAAGTTCTTCTCATCTTTTTGGTGTGGCAGGGCCTCTTACCTGCGACCTTGGAGTTGTACGCCACCCCGACCCCGCAGATGTTGTTGTTGGCGGCTGCTGACACCTCTCCTGCACATCTTGTGCCGTGGCTGTGGGGAGACAAAGGTGAGTGAGGCCCAGCACTGGGAGTGGGAAGCAACTGATGCTCTGTAATGGTTTGGCTGGGGACGCACCGGCCCGGGACCACCCCACCTTTTGTCTGCCCCGCCCCCGAACCTCTCTGCTGGTTGCTTCTGTCGTGAAGAAGTTTCTGAGAACATTTGTAACCTGGACATTTGATCTTTAAGATTGGAAGTATCTCCCTGCAGAAACCACCTTGTTTCTTTAACAATGAAGCCCAATATGAAGCAGGTATGTGCTGGCTGGGAGGCTCTGCTCTGTCTGAGGAATTGTGGCTGGTGCTTATTTTGAGGGCGGCTGAGCACACTGGGGTACAGTACTGTCTGTAATGGGGTTGCCACATTTCCAAGACTTGCTTCACCTGAGTTCCAAACAAGGGCTTTCCAGAGCTCCTACGCTAGACTGTGGACCTGGAATGTCCCTAAGGGCTATGTGCTAATGGTCCAGGGTGGTGCTATGGGAAGGTGGTGGAAGCTTTAAAAAGTGGAGACTGGTGGGAAGTCTTTAGTCTTTAGTAGAGGGGTGTCCTCGAAAGGGATTGTGGGGCCTCATCCCTTCTCTCTCTGTTTCTTAGCTGCTCTCAAGCAAGCAGCTGCCTCTACCACACATTCCCCACCAGATGCTTTGCTTCACTATAGACCCAAAACGAACACAAGCCATCAACCATGGACTGAACCCACTGAAAAAAGAGCCAAACCAAACCTTTCCTCTTTATAACCTGATTATCTTAGGCATTTTGTTATAGTAATACAGAGTTGATGAACACATGATGTTCTAGAATATTATCTGCAACAGGCATTGTAGTTCTCCCTTTTGCTCATTCTCTCCTTTATTATGACAAGGGCTCCGGATGCTTCCTGTTCTCCTGCATGTACTTCCCCTCTTCCTGAACTGGCTGACTTGGTGACCTGAAGGATGAGACGCAACTTGACAGCACTGACAGCATTGGGTTCCATTCCTGGAGCCCTGTAGAGGCGCCGGCTCATCTGGGAACTCTGGGATAGTTTGGGAATGTTGTTGGTCTAGGCTGTCAAAGTGCAAGGCCACATGGAGAGAGGGAAGGACAACAACCTCCTCAGATGAAGCACCCAAGAGGTGACAAAGAGCAGTCACTTCTGTCTTCCAGACCCCAGCAACCACAACCCACCCCGCCAACAACAGGTAAGAGAGGGCTCCTTGCTGTGCTCCCCTGGATTCTAGCCTGGAAGCAAATGCTCTTTCCTAAGGGGCCTGCCTCTAGGGAGTGTGTGAATCAACAACAGAGAATGGGACAAGAGTGAATGCCACACCCTGAGGGCTGTGTCTTCAGCCCAAACAGTTCTCTGGGTCTGGCCAATCCCAGTCCTTGATCCAAGCCATCAGGAAATGCCAGCCTCAGGGTGAAAAGTCCCAGGGGGGGGCAGGGGGAGGGTGAGCAAGTAGGCTGGGCCTGTGGGGCAAGGCCTGCTGCAGGGAGGATGATAAGGCAGGGCAAACGCCAGTCAGGCCATGGACCAGCTGCAGAGCCTAGGAAGCGGGGACCTCTGCAGCCTTGGAGGAACTGCTGTCGGGGCCAGTGGAAGTATTGTGGGGGGAGCGGAAGTGATGTCTGGGGGAGCGGAAGTACCAGCTGGTGGGCAGAAGTACTATGAGGGTGAGCAGAGCTGCTGCCCAGCCTTCAGCCCTCATGGCCAAGGGTGGGAAAGACTGACCGCAAGGCTGTCACCTTGTACACATAGATATAGCAGTATTGTACACCCTTGTGGGAATAGAAATCATGTGCTTATAGAATGTGTGTAAATATATCATAATAATATAAATTAGTATAACAGATTTAACATTAATGGTATTATAAACATAGGATTTCATATTTACATTTAACCTTTCAGCAATTTAAACTTATTTAAATTATTATGTTATACAAATACACAGAATATAATTATAACATGCATAAATATAATATAAATTAAATGTTTAAATTACATTCATATTTATAGCATAACACAATATATGGTATATTAGTGTATTGACATGTTTAAATTTATAAATTTATGTAATTTATAATAGAGATTATATTATAAATTATATAAATTATAACAAAACAGTACTTTATCATGCATATATTTATAAACACACTTATATATTCACTATATATCTTATAAATATATAATGTATACCTGTGAACATATTGTATAAAATACTCACATATAACATATACAAATTGCTTGTATGAATACTATATAGAATACGTACACATGCACATGTGCACACATCTGCACACATAAGGTTTCTTTGCCTACAAGAGCCCTACATGAGTTCTCCTCCAAGGCCACCTATCTTGAGGCTTCAGGAGCTCCCAGAACTGAATGAGATCTGCGCTGGGCCTCCAGGAAGCCCTGTCTCAGGCAGCCTCGTGTCGCGAGACCTGTGTTAGTGTTGTGCTCAGCTTGCTCTGCGACTTGAGGGTGGGGAGGAGGTGCCCAGGTGTGGGGGCTGCAAGTGTGTCCTGCCTGTGGCCTTTGGGCAGCCCAGCGTTCCCAGTGCTGAGGAAAACACTGGGGGTGGGCGGAGCTCACACGTGTGTTCACTGAAGTGTGAAGTGTGTGTGCACTTCATACGAAGTCACAGATACTTTCAGTGTGCACAGCTAAGTACATATTGTTACCAATGTCTACTAGTGTGTTGTAGTTATATACTTGTGCATTATATGTAGTGTGTACTTATACCTTATCTAGTCATCCAGATGTAAATTAAACATATCAAACACCTACCACATACAAAATACAGATATACTTCATATATTATATATATGAAGCATACATATAGCTTCATATATTGCTATATTATTATATATTGCTATATTATTATCATGACCATACATAATACTATATACATAATATAGCATTAATATAAGCATATATATATTATCTTATAAATTTTTCTATTGCTTTTTTTTTCGTATTGGAGATCAAACTCATGATCTCACGCTCACCACACAGGCGCTTATACTGCTGAGCTAGATCTCTGGCTTCTGTTGCTTTTATTTTACTTTTAGTTGACACATAATAACCGTCATATAGGGTGTAGTGTGCTAATTTGATACACGTATGCTATGGCATAAATGTATGATGATCAAATCAGGATGAGTAGTGTTTCCTTTTCCTTGAACTCTGATCATTTCTTCGTATTGGGAAACTTTGAAGTCCTCTCCTCCAGTTCTTTATAAAACACAGAGGGGAGGGAAAGGGACTGAAAAAAAGAGTTGAGATAAATTATGTCCATGTCCCAGGGCTCCCAAGGAATGTGGTTGTCATGTAATACAAACACGGACTCATAGACACACTCATAAAAATAAAAATGGAAACAAAAAACAACACTCAGGCTGTGGACTGAGCCCCTTTGGTCCTGTGAGCCCCAGAACTCACCCCTGCTCTGCCCCTGCCGCTTGGGCCCTGTCCTCCAGCTCCCGCCCCTGCTCCCTGCTCTTCTAGCTGGTTAGATGGAGCATTAGTCTCCTTGTTCTTTGACCATCAGCCCTAACAACATCTCCTTTCCGGGTGCCCAGTGTGGACGGAGGCCTTGTTGGAAACCCTCGGTTCCTTCTGGGACATCAGTGAGCAGCACAATCCCGTGATTGTTCACATCTCAGAGGCTGTGGTGACTAAGGACAGAGCCTCTCTCTCTTTGCCAGGGCCTCCAGGGGGATGGGCGGACAGGCCTTCCCTACAGAGCCCCCTAAGGTGCAGTGCCCACTCTGCACAAGTACCTCTCTGCAGGCTGGGGCACGGCCGGGCCCACCGGGACAGTGAAGGCACTGAGCGGCAGGTCCAGGTCCATAGCCCTAATTCTGCCCTTCACGGGGAGAGGTAGGGCCCAGTGCTCCCGAGGAGCATGGGGGAGGACTCCTGATGGGGACAGTAATTAGAATAAACAGCAAGGCTGCCGCAGCTGCTCCTGACCTGTGTCACTCACAGCCTGGGCCTCCACGAGCTCTGTCCCCGTGTTCCCAGTGCCTTCCCGAGGGCCTCTGGCTCCCCTGAACGTCGGGAATGTGTTTGTCCAAACTCATTTTCACTTGTTTCACGTTGCTTTCCTAGGCACTTGCAGTAGCTCCTCTTGTCTCAAGCACTAACCCCTGCAGTGCAAGGTGGGAGAGACGCCTAGGGGTGTGCCAGCCTCCTGAGCAAGGTCACTGGGGACGCTGTAACTGCAGTTGCATTGAATCAACAGCTAAACTTGGCATCTTTAGGTCTACAGCAGCACAATCTGTAACAGCCAAATCTTGGGAACAACCCAAATGCCCCTCCATCGAGGTATGAACAAAAATGATGTGGTATTTTTATACAATGGAGTACTACTCAGCTATGAAGAAAGATTGCATCAAGGTTTTTATAAGTAAGTGGATGCGACTTGAGACTGCACTCATAAGTGAAATAAATCAAACTCACATGTGTAAATACCATATTGTCTCCTTAGTGTAAGAAACTGAAAGAGCAAATATGATCCAAAATCTTCAATAAATATTGTGTAAGGGTAAGAAACTGCTCAAAGAGGAAAAGTAACTGGGATAGGAGAAAGGAGGAAAGAAGGAAGGGAAAAGGAAAAGACATAAATTTGTATACATATACATAAGATAGCTAAGAAGAATATACTACTAATTGTGCTAGTTCTTAGAAAAGAGCAGTTAATACTCATGATCAATTTTGCATGTCTATACCGGGTAATCTAAGCAACCGTTTTGAAGGTAACAATATGCAATATTACAACTGTTGTTAAATTACTATCATCTTGTTTTGAAAACCTATACCGTTATTGTTTTGGGTTTGTTGTTTGTTTGTCTCTTTTGCCTTTTGTTTTTCTTTTCTGTGTCTTTTTTTCTCTTAAATAAAAAAAACTTAGCATCTTTATATTCTTGTACCTTCCTACCCATAGACATAGTATTGTCACCCTGTAATTCAGGGATGCTTGTATGTCTTTATTAAGTTTTCTAATTTTCTCACATCTTATCTTAAATTTATACTTATTTGATCAGCTCTGAGCTGTAGCACGGTGTCGAATAAAAGAAACACTTGGCAGCAGTCTGTCTCGTCCCAGACTGAAAGAGAACACTGCTGAAGTTTTGCCATTAGGAATGATGTTTGCTGTAGGATTCTGATAAACAGACTATTATTTTCAATAATTATTTCTTCAACTGCTTCCACATTTTAGATTATATCCTATTTATTGAAATTTTATTGGAAGCTATATTTTTCAATTGCAGTTGGTTATTTTTGCCTGGATGTCTCCTGTGACTTATTTTTCTTTTTCAGTGGTTGTATACATTTATCACTCTGAGCAAACAACACATAACTTACTTGAAAATTTTTTGCAAGATTACTCCATGAAATAAATTTGTGTTTATTATTGGAGAATAAACTTGTGTCCCACTTTTTAATTTTTAATTTTTCTTTTTGGTTCTTTGAGACAGGGTCTTGCTGTGTAGTTGAGACTGGCCTTGAACTCACCATGTAGCCCAGGGTGGCCTTGAACTTGCAGGGATCCTCTTGCCTCAGCCTTACAAGTGCTGGGGTTACAGGCATATGCTGCCACCCTGGCTGGTTTTTAATTTTTTTGGTATTTTTTTCAGAATTTTGGAATCTTGAATTGCAGCCTATTTCTTTAGTTAAAATATTTTTTTAATTTTAGAAACAAAACAAAAATGATAGAAATGATACAAAATTTTAAAAAAGTAGGAAATTAACACCAGTTAGTATATTTCATATTGTTATCTTAGAAGTAGTTGCTCAGATTTTAAGATTTAAGCATGAAAAAATAGTCAAACAAACAATGAAAACACAAATTGTTCTTATTGATGAACTTACAGAGATTACTAGTATAGTTATCTTGTATGCTCTCTCTCTCTCTTCTTTTCTTCCTTTCCTCTTTTCCTTATCCCAGTTGTTCTTTCCTTTTGAGCACTTCCTTTCCCTTTTATTTTCACAATATCTATTGTACATTTTGGATCTTATTACTCTTTCATTTTTTTAACACTAGGGAGACAATATGATATTTACACATATGAGTTTGACTTATTTCAGCTATGAGGATGGTTTCAAGTTGCCTCCATTTACCTATAAAAGCCTCAAGTTTATTTTTCTTTATAGCTGAGTAATATCCTATTGTATAAAAATGCAACATCTTTTTTATCCATCTGCAGTTGATGGACATTGGGTTGTTTCCAAGATTTAGCCATTACAAATTGTGCTGCTATAAACATGGGTGCACATATATCGCTGTGGCATGATGCTTTCAATTCTTTTGGGAAAATACCCAGAAGGAGAATAGCTGGATTGAATGGGACCTCCAATTCTAGATTTTTGAGGAATCTCTACACTGATTCCCACAGTGGTTGCACCAGTCTACCCTCCCACCAACAGGGCAGAAGGGTCCCTTTTTCCCCATAGCCCCACCAACATTTGGTATTGATTGATTTCTTGATGGTGGATATTCTTTCTTGAGTGAGATGGAATTTCACTGCTGTTTTAATTTGCATTTCTCCAATGACCAATAATGTTGAACATTTCTTCATGTATTTCTTCATCTAAGAAGTGCATACTCATCTCCAATGCCCATTTTTGGATTGAGTCTTTGAATTTGGGGGCCTGATGTTTTTCAATTCTTTATATGTTTTCCATAGAAGTCCTTTGTCTGAGGGATAGTTGGCTCAATTTTTTCCCATTCTATGGGTTTTATTTTCACTCTGTTGGTGATTTCTTTTGAAGCACAAAAACTTTTTAGTAAGATGAGATCCCAGTTGATGATTCTTTGAAGTATTTTCCTTGCAGTTTGTGTTTTGCCTATCCCTATGTCCTCAAGATTTCTACCTATCTTGTCTTCCAGTAGATTTAGTGTTTCTATTTTAATATACAGCCTATTTTGAGATGGATTTTTTCCTCTTCTTTTTTTCTTTCTTTGTGTTCTTTTTCTGGATATTGTCCTATGATTGCTGTATCTGACTCTTTAGTTTTGTATCCTGGATCTTAAATTGAATTTCAAACCTCTGAATTCACAGAGGCATTGGGGAGAGGCCAGAGCAGCCAGCATGGCAGACTCTTGCAACTTGGCCAGTTTTTACAAGACTGTCTACACCTTCCAGTCACACTTGGTCTACAAACTTTTAAAAGACATGGTCTAGAATCACAAATTCTAGAAGCTGGTGAGTTAGCAGGGGCTCTGCTGGAGAAGGAGAACCAGAAAGGAAGCTACACTGTCCCTGTGTGTCAGCGGTGGCCCTGTTGCCTGAGGAGGACTGAGAAGGAAGCTATGCAGCCCACTATGTGCCACTAGTGACCACTATGGCTGGGGTGAACCAGGAAGGAAGCTATGCAGACCCCCATGCACCAACAGCAGCTGTGGAGAACTGGGAAGGAGCTCCCTGCCCACTGTGAGCAACTGGCTGATTTGGAGGAGCACAGGCTGAGATGATAGCAACTGAAGTCAAGAAACATCCTAACATGTGTCTTGTTTGATTGACTTTGCAAGCCCAAAGCCAGCAGTCTAAGCAACAATTTGGTCCACAATATGTGATATAGTAACTATTATGGATTTCCTACTGCTTTATCATTGTTTTGTTTCATTTTGTTGTTCTGTTTTATTTCTTTTAAAATTAAAGGAAAGAAAAAGAAAGTCAAGGTCTGGCATGCTTGCTGCAGACTTTTCACCCACAGCTTTAGACACAGAAGTTCCATTGTGACATCTGGCAGAGCAAAAATTTAGCGATTGTCCAGCTAGTTTGGCATGGGCTGCGTTTGCTGGCTGATGCCTGATGAAATCTCTTTCAGAAGCCACTGGTAAGAAGGGCTGAGAATGAATAGGTGAGGCAAGATGAGTTAGGACAGGTGATGGGTCAAACTACAAAAGCTGCCTCTGGGGAGGCCCGGGCCCTCAGATAAATGCCCAGTGCCTTCTGTAGAAATGAGGAGCACCCCTCCTCAACTTGCTGAGACTAGACAGTAGGCTTTTCAATTTCCCTACTCAATTGACCTGTGTGTGTGTGCTGTGTGTGCCTGATAGGGGAATTTCATGGTCTTCAAGTGGCAAAAGAATATTTTCTCAAGGGAGAAAAATAGGGTGAGTAGTGATGGATAAATGTAGTATTGTGTGGATTGTTGGGTATGGAACCAGTGAGCCCTGAGTCAATTTCACACACACATGCTGCACATGCACAAGATATCTTTGGATGTAACTCACTTTTTCAACCAGCAGTGCAGAATCAGAGGCACTAGATTCTTGCCAGAAAGTCCAACCCTGCACCAAGTGAGAGCTAGTTTCTGTTGAAAGTTCAGATGAGAGAATGTCTGTCTGGGAGAGATGGGTGGATGACTGAGACACTCCTTGACTCCTTTTGCATAATTTCTCTCACTTTTTAACTAGCAGGGGACTCTGACTTAGTTCCTGTAGAAATTCTTGTACTGAGATTCATAGTCATATTTGCTGCTACATAGGGGGTATTTTCCCCATGTTTTGCTCTCTGTATCCATATCTCTGATCCCAAAGTAAAACCTTCCAGCTGGGAGAATCACTCCCATTGTCTGGATATGGAAATTGACTCAGGGCTCACTGGTTCCATACCCAACAATCCACACAATACTACATTTATCCATCACTACTCACCCTATTTTTCTCCCTTGAGAAAATATTCTTTTGCCACTTGAAGACCATGAAATTCCCCTATCAGGCACACACAGCACTAACTTTCAAAGAAGAAATGATCATGCCAACATCTTTATTATATTCTTTTACAATCTTTATAATTTTCTCCATAACCCTTTAAATCTGTCTCTCCATAACCCATTAAATTTGTCTTTTAGCCAAAGGGGGAATTTTAATGATGAACACCTATCTAATCCAGATAGAGGACTAGAAATAAAATAAAATAAAGACTATGGCTCCTCCAATGGCTCTGCACAGCTAACACAATCATACTCTGTTGGGAGCTCCCCGAGCTCTGGTGTGGATAGAGAGAGACTTAGGCAGTTACAAGCAGCAACCTCTAAGCAAAATCTACCTTTAAGGGGGTCTCGAAGCTCACATGAAAAACTGTTAGATTAGGTCTTTAAAAACCATCTGAGTTTTATTGTTTGGGAGGTGATTTAAAAACTAGCCCTTAAAGACATAAGGGAAAGATGTTCTCTCTTCCTAAGCCATTGGCTGTCACCAGGGTAAAGTGTCAGTTTACATCAGTGTGGAAAGAGCCAGTGAGGTGTCTGTCTCGCGTCCTCTTCCATGGCTTGCTGTGTAGGTTCTTTGAAATGAAATATGACTTTTAATAAGGAACAAAAAGTTAATTCCCAGAGATGTTTCTTATCTGAAGGTTTAATAACACCATCAATCACATTAGCTCCTGGGGAGATAAATATTTTTTAGCATCCATTTGTCCTTCTTCCTTCCCCCCATCTCAGTTGGTGGAGTAATAAATGTCTTTCCTCTTCCTGGATTTATAGTAAACTTTTTCCAGTCAGGAATCACATCTAATCCAGAATCTCTTACTCTTTAGGGCCTAATAGAGAGAGTGTGCCGCACCCTTGAACGCTCCATAAATACTGCCTGTGGCAGGAGTGACATTTCTGTGGGGAGTGCCTGTCAAGGAAATGCTATGCACTGGCGATTTTATGAACAACAGCACAGCAACGGAATACAGAGCTGCAATGTATCACCCAGCACTGACTTGCAACTCAGCAAGGCTGCAAGTCTATTGACAAAATGTGGGCCTCAAACCTTGGGAGCAGCAGGCGGCTCTAAAATGGACAGATGTCAAGGCCACTCAACATCACTGCACAGCTGAAAAGGTGGGGCCACCCCTCCTTCAACCAGCCAATCAATAGTTTCTGAATGCCAGCGAGCAAAAAGATGTGATCTTAGATCCCGATGCCTCACAGCCAATCGATGATATCTCTTCTGTTCATTATTGATGCTCATTAAATGTGTAATATTTCTTACCTTTTTGCAATTTGGGTTATTATTTTGTTTAGCCAAACAGATTTCTCTGATTTCAAACAAGGAGAAAATTATATTTTCTTTGCAGGTTTCTTGACTGTGTTTCAAATGTATCCCCAGATCTCAAATACTGCCTGTAATTATTAAAAGCTTCACCACAGAATTAATACACTGACTCTGTGAAAAAGAAACCAGCTCACAAAATCGAATCAAACCCAGGGCAGGCCATTCTGATGTACACTCCCCCTCAGAGCAGGTCTGTGGCATCTCAAGTTCATTTTCCTGAAGAGTCATTGGCCTGGGGTTTTAAATATGTTCTTAAAGCAATGCCAGCCAGAAGGAAGGTGCGGTGAGGAGGAAGTCCACGGTGCTGCTAGGGTGGCTCGGCACCAGACACCAGGAGGAGGCGTGCGGTGCTCCTGAACTCGGTTTCTCATCCAAGGGCGGTGCTCTATTACTGGCTAGAGGGTGAAATTGCTCCTCTGCCTTCCGCGGCAGTGACAGAAGCCGCTGCCGATTCCCCTGCTCCCGCAGGCTGCACACTTTTGTGTGGGCAGCACGGTTGGAGTGATGTGTAGCAACAGACTCCTCCCTGGGCAGTGGTGGGCAACCCTTCCCGGGGTCTGGAAACCAGGCTTGGTGCCACATCCAGAAAGGATGCTGTAGGTTGCGGGCACAGCTCTGTGGCCTTGCAGCTGCGAGGGCCATCAGCTGTAGATACTGTGTGGGCCAAGGGCCATGCTGGGCTTGGGCTTGGGCTCAGGGAGGCGATGCTCCTGGAGTGCAGTGCAGGAGGGGCCCCATCTCATGCCCCTGCCCGTGACAGTCTCTTGGTCTCCTTTCTCTTGGGTGAGCCTTTCTTAGGACGTGGCCCCCTGTGCCAGCCTTTAATGGCCAGGTGAGTTACCCAGGTCACCTCCTGAGCATACCTGTATCTTCTTCTTCACCATCTTTGCCTAATGTGTACACTCACCCTGGAAAAGACTTGCCGTCCAGCCCCAGATCTACCTGCTGCTCTCAGTCATATCCTGGACCCGTGACTCTCACGCGGGGCACCAAAAGCTGCCTTTATCACTGAGCAGTGGTGTGACTTGCACAGCTGCTTGAGAACTGTGTCTCAGTTTCCAAAATGAACACAACTTGAAGGTTTTTTTCAGAATTAATTGAATCAGTGTGAGATGTGATAGGAAAATATGGTAGATATTTAAATTAAACCATTACAGTAAAGGACACATTGTCATTAGTGACCCCTGCTTTGAACGCACTTGTCCCATTGTGCTTGCCACTTTCTGCAGCAGCTCTGGAAGTCCTCTTTCATAAGTGTCTTTAGTTGTGCTGTTCTGGCTGCCTTAGTGTTTTTTTTTTTTGTTTGTTTGCCTTAGTGTCTTAACTGATTCAAAACATTTATGTTTCATGGTCATTTTGACTTAGGGGAGGAGCCAGAAGTCACATGGTACCAGGTTCCATAAATAAGGTGGATGAGGACTCACTGTGATGTTTTTTGAGCCCACCTTTGCATTGGATGACACTTGGCAGCAGCATTCACTGTTTTTGATCACCTGTCCTAAAGGCACTCGTGTAAAAGGACTTCCAGATGCACAGGTGTGTTTGCAGTGAGAGGATTTTGAGGATGCATGGAAACATGTCTTGTACCATAATAATTTTTAAAATTTGAACATTCACCAAGTATTTTGATCTCATCTCACACATACAGTGACTCAGCCCCATGGCTTGATGACAGTGAGCCACACACAGTGCCTTAGTTCTTTTTGGGTTGCTGTGACTTCGACCACATTAACCTTGCAGGCACCTGGGTCCAGGCTTCCTTATGGGACTCGGTCGACCCTGTAGACACCTGGACACCAAATCGAGTAGTGTCACATGGACAAAAACTTAAGTCCCAAGTCTATTTATTGCCTTTTTCTTCTGCCTGGTTCATTTTAAGTTTACTTTTTGTTGTAGAAAACAGCAAAGACATAGGAAAATAAAGTGAATTCCCATGTACCCATCTCCCAGCTTCAACAATGATTAACTCATGACCAATTTTATTTTGTCTACACACCAACATGTTTTCTCACCTCTTTCCCCAAGATATCAGTAATACTGAAGAAAATACCAGACATAGTATCATTTAATCCTGGAGAGACTTTTTGGTAAACATACTCTAGACTCATGGGAATGATGTTTTAGTCAAACCAAGCAGGAATCACCTCTAGGGTGATGCCAACCTTTGGACCAAGGATTCTCTCCATGCTGAAGCTTGAATTTTGACTCATCCTCCTTCCATAACCATTTACAACAGTAGATATATTTTGAGATGCCATGAGCTAGGTAGGCCTACCCAATCTGTGATAATGTAGCTCGCTGTGGTGGTGCACACCTATAATCCAGCTACCTATGAGGCTGAGGTAGGAGGATTGCAAGTTAAAGGCCTGTCTGGGCATCTTAGTGACACTGTGTCTTAAAATAAAATAGAATGAATGCATGCAATGGTAAAGCACTTGCCTAATATGCATGAGACTCAGGGTTCAATCCCCAGGATGGATGGTGGTGGTGGAAGAATGATACTCAGTCTTTGAATAACAAGCCATGGTGGGGCAAGGATCTTTGAAAATGAGTTGACAATTGGGAAAAACTCATTTACTGGTCAAAGTGCACACTGTCTTGAGTTGTTGGCTTCCTATGACATGGAGATAATGCCTGTTGGGAGTCTCCCATAAACGGATATTGGGGAATTCTTACTGCTGACAGCAATGGATTTTTATTACACTAAACACTAATTGGTTTTAATTAGAGGTTTTCAGCCAGTTTAAAATTGTTCTTTCAAGAACAAGTTTGCAAAAGAAAATATTGATGGGAGAAGATAGCTCCTTGGTGTTTTTGCTTTTTAGGAGTATTCTTTCAGCAAAGCATACAAGCAGATTTGGTTGGAGGAGCCCGTACTTGAATTTACTACACAGCATTCAGGAAAAACTATTCCTTTGGCTTATATTTTTGTGCTTGGATCAATCCATCAAAAATTAATTCAGTGCCCATTAGCCACAGTGAGATAGCTGATTGGTCCATGCATTGCACCTGCCCTTTCCGATATCCATGGGGAAGGCTGGTGATCAATTCAGGTGAAGCCAGGCCCTCTTCACACGGTGACCCTCACTACTGCCACTGCCAATTACATCCAGCACAGGGCTCAGTGACATTTATTCTGCAGCTTCATTTCCCTGCTTCTGAAAGTGACTCCTTTGCTAAAATGTGCTAAGCTCTGGTGTGGGAAGTCATGGGAATAAGCGGTGCCTCCTGCTCAGGGTTCTCAGACCTGTTTAACAGTTTTCCCCTCCAGACACACAGCTGCCAGCATTGCATGGCGACTGTCAGGCTGCAGATGAAGTTGGCAGAGTGATTATGCTACAGGGCCCCAGCAATGATCCTTCAAGGGTATTACAGATTTGCATTTTACTTCTTTATCCTTTTCTTCATTTTCTGCAGTTTCCACACCCTAGTATCTGTGCTGCCGAAGCGAGCACAGTTTCCACACCCTAAAGTCCATGTTCCTGTAGCCCTGGCGTTCTTTGATCAACTTCCATGCTGTAAGAACCAAATCTAAAGCTGTGAATCTACTAAGGAGCTTCCCTGGATACACTGGGCTGTTGCACTTCTTGCATAAGACATTAAAATGATACTTACAAAAAAAATAGTGCAGGGCTGGGGATATAGCTCAGTGGCACAGCCTGCCTGGCAAGCTCAAGGTCTTGTACTAATTCAGATTTAGAAGCAATTTAAACCATGGGTCTTCTGTTGGCTTTGTTTTGAGTACTAATTGTTAGACCAAAGTAACTATTTGACCTTGCTAAGCCCATTTCCTTATCACTAAACTGGAAACGGTAGCTTTTGTTTCATGTACCACTTAGGTTGCCATGAGAAGTAAAAGCTACGATGAAATACCACGGATACTGCAGACTGAATTCCATATGTTCGTGAACTTCACCCATGGGCATGGATAATAGAGAAACACTACATTTATTTTATTTACTTATTTAAATTAGTTAAATGTATTTTAAATGGATGCATAAAAGCACAATCACTTATTAATGGCCACCATGTGATGCTTCAACATAGGAATACACTGGGTAATGTCAAGTTAAATGTATCTGTCTTCCCTCCATTTTATTTTAATTTAATTTAATTTAATTTAATTTAATTTAATTTAATTTAATTTAATTTTATTTTATTTTTTTTATCGGTACCGGGAATCGAACTCACAACTGTGCGCTTGCAAGGCAGGTGCATATGCCGCTGAGCTGAATCCTCAGCCTTTCTCATCATTTTAAATCATTTGTTTGTAGTGAAAATATCCACAAATTCTTTCCCATAGCATTTTGAGATATTCAGTAGTCATCATTATCTGTGGGTGACCTACTGTGCAGTGGCGCCTTCCTTCCTGTCTAACTCTAACTTCCACCCATTGATCAATCTCTCTCCATGTGACAAGTTAAAAAAATTAGTGTTCTTTCACTGAGCTAAGCACACATCTTAATTTCTCTGTATTTCATATATGCAATTAACTATGTAAGCAGGATATTTACTCAAAAGAAAAAATGAGAGAGTACATTTACATGTTTAGTAGCAGAGCAGGTTAAAGAAAAGTAGTGCCTAGAAGCAGGACAGTTGAATCCTTTCACACAGTAGGAGCTTTATCCCAAGCATTCCCTCAAACCACTGCTGACCACACTTGCTCTGGTTGAAAGTGAGCGTCTATAATCTTATGGCAGAAATGTTTTTTCAAAAACATAACAGACATAAACCCAGCGGGGCAAAATTTCCCTGTAATAGTTTCACTGGATCAAGCAAAGTCAGCATCTAAAAAATTATCAATCACCCTCTGGTACCTTGAGAAAGGATTTCTTATTTTTATTTTTGGCTTTAACAAAGCAGCAAATAAATTTCTAGTTCAACAGAACAAAAATAGTTAAAAGACCATTCTTGAGTAGTATTTTTTTTTTTTTTAAAAACTCATGAATATAGAGATTGTAGCCACCAAGAAGGAAAATCACAATGACCAGTGAAGCATTTGGCTGATTTTGTGGGTGATGGTCAAGCTTTAAAGAAAACAGCAGAAAACAGAACCCCAGTGCCCCAGCGCACAGTGCCCTGGCCCGGCTCACCTGTTGAACCAGTCATCGGTGTACCGAGGGTATGGGTAGGGGTCGTTGCTGCTGAAGTCGTAACTGGCTTCGGCATTCTGCAAAACACAGGCAAGGCGTGAGGTCAGTAAAGCTGGAGGCAGAGCCAGGGACAGTGCTGGGGCACATGCTGTCTGGTGCTTAGAGGGCTGGAGACCTTAGGGCCCTGGAGGGCAGTGTCAGTGCCCTGCCCTGGACCTTGCATCTTCATCTTGTCTTTAGACTCAGTTTCCCCTGTGGGTTCACTGAGTTCACCCAGAACCCAGGGTTTATGGTGAGCTTCTGCCATGCAGCTGGATGGATGGCGTGAGCTTCTAGTTTTCATGTTATGCTGAGGTGGCCTTTGGCTTCCTGCTTTATGAGCAAGACCCACTTTCCACTCCCTACTTCAGCCTGGCTAAGGCTGTCTCCTTTTCTCTTAAGGATGCCAAAACCCTGCCTGAGCCCCTAATGTCCATGACTTTGTTTATTCACTCAACAGATATGGACAGTCTTTATGTGTGTCCGAGACTGTTAAGATGGAGAAGACAACAGTGGTGTCCTTTTCCTCACGTGACTTACAGCCTACTTGAAGGAACAGACACCAAACATATGATTAAACCAGTAAATACACAGTTGCAATCCCTGACAACCATGCATGTTCCACTCTGCAGTAGACAGCCAGGAGTGTAAAACTGTAATTCTACACTTCTGATTTTTCCATTGAGAGCCTTTCCCCATGTACAACAATTATATTCTCACTTAAGTAATTTCATGTTTGTTTATTTTTTTCACAGTTTTGTCTTTTTGATCTTTTATTTGTGCCAGTGACAGGAGGTGATCTTCTATCCCTTGTTCCTTCCTTCCCCATTGCTTCCTCCACTTGCCTGTGGTCTGGGGGCTGGGCAGCTTTCAGGAAGTTCCTCTCTTTTCCTGTCCTCTTTGTTTCTGGGTTCTGCTGTAAAGACCCCAGATGGCTCCTTGGTCCACAGCATACATGGGGCAAGGAGTTGTGTTTCTCAATTTCACTAGACCTGTGCCTCTTTGAGAGGTAAGATACTTCGGTTTGTGACATACTCTGGTTTGCAAATACAGTGTATTACTGGCATAGTGGTTTAAGAACAACTTGATGAATTGTATTCATTTTTGTGTGGATTTGTTCCATGACAAAGGGCTGCTAGTCAATAGGATTTGCAATGATCACAACTGTAGTACAGGTCAAGCATCCACTTGAAACCTGTAATCATAAACTTTTTGTGTGTTGATGTGACACTAAATGGGAAAATTCCACACCTAGCCCCATAAGACAAGTCATAGTCCAAATGCAGGTGCATTCAGCATATTGTATAAAATGACCCCCAGCCAAAGTGTGCAAGATACATGTGACACATGAACCACTTTCTTGTGTAGAGTTGGGTCTCACTCCCAAGACACTCTCAGGTATATGCAGATATTCCCAAATCTGGAAGAAATCTCAAGTCCAAAGCACTTGCATTCTTGAGTATTTTGAATGAAAGCTACCCAACTTCAACCTGTTCTAATTTAATAAACAAATGCACGTGGGCAGCAGTGGAATTTGGCCCTGCCATTTCCCTTGAGTCTATCTTTATTCCAGACTCTAGGTCTTCACCCCGCGCCAGGCCTTTGGGGAGGAACCTCCTCCTTCTTTCTTCTTCACATGGGTCCCAGCTTACTTCCTTGATGTGTAAAAAGTTTAATTCTGCATCTGCATCTCTGGGACCCTCTCAGATTTGAATCTTCTTTTCTTCACTCTCCTTGAGATATCTAGATTTCAGTTCTTTCTAGGGATACCACTTGGAAATAGTGGCTTATAACATGTTTTGCTGCTCCTGCCTCTGAAGTTTCCAGAGGTACAGGTAACAGGGCACAAATATGTAAAGAAACATGCATTAATACCTTTCCTTTTGGGTTTCAGAGCTGAGGTTGATACTTTAGCAATAGATTTGGAAGACAACTTGCTAAGCCTGTGTCTCCACAGAAGAGATTAGAATTCTGAGGTGGAAGGTGATTTACATATGGAGCTGGGCATGAGCAGCCCACCCCTTTTTTGTGAGCTGTGTTCATGAAGTAGGATGGGCCTGCTCTTTGGAAAGTCAAAGTTGGAGAGGCCCAGAAGTCATCCCAGGACAGATGCTACAAGTCATATATCTAAAGTGGCTCTGTGAGGCACCTCAGCTAATAGTCTTGGGGTGGCTCCATTCTGCAGCCTCCTGAACCTCAACACAGGGTAGGCAGCAGCACGATATTCTGAGGGAGCTGACTGGTGAGGACATGACATTGGGAACTGATGACCTGGGAAGTTCTAGTAGTCAGGACAGTGAGAATCTGGGGTTTAGACAGGGTCTTTGTGGCCTGAAGACTAAGGACAATGGGCATGGGGATATCCTGGAAGCCAGAGAGGACAGCAGATGGACAGAGAGCACCACGGCCCCTACTCCTTCTGCTCAGTGTTGCACAAATCCTTGGAGCTTGAGGAAAATTCTAGAGATAGGGAAGGTTATGCAAAGCCTGGGTTGAGCAAGATCAAGTTCCTACCACCAGTGAATTTGGGCTGGCAGACAGAAGGGTAGACCAATCAGGAGCAGAGAATCCCTGTACTTTCTCCTTGCTCTGGAGCAACTTCTTTCACAAGCTGTCTACTCAGGATTATTTTTCTGGCTCCAAATCACCACTTGGGGCTGGGTTGAGATCTCTTAGCTCCTTATCCTGCACTAGATGGCTTCCCCCAGGCAGGTGGGGGTTAGAGGGAAGGGCTGGCAAATTCTGACAGTGGGACTCGAAGTTGAGATCCTTGAAACCCTGCAGCCATTTTTATAACAAGAAGAAAGATCATGTCAGTGTTGTCAGAGGTCAAACTTGCCTCTCAACGTTGAAATCGATGATGACTTAAGAATCCCCAAATTTTGTTATTTTTACACTGAATTTGATGGCTACTATTTAATTCCTTGGGTAACAGTCTATATCGAGCATTAAGGAAGGCAAGCAATTGGTCTTGCTTGATGGTATGCTTTCTGGCTGAAAATTAAATAGTTTACAGTGAGAAAAAACAATGAGCAAATTTTTCAAGGATTCTGTTTATGTTTTTATAGCCAAACGGAATCATTTATTGACCTGAATTACAATGTTGTCTCCCATAAAATTACATATGTACAAGAGTAAGTTAAACTGGCCTTGAATTATATTAGACTTTTCCGTAGTGTCTGTTAAAATGGAAATTTGAAAGTAAGTGGTGTTCTGGTAAATTCAGTGCTGTAGTCCTCCTAGGCTGAGCTCAATGCTTGTGGTTGTTTAGTCTTCTCTAACTTCTTTCTAAAATATGTAAGTCTATTTTCTTGCTTTAGATAACACTGGCTATGTATTGAGCATAATTTAATCTTTGATGATTCAGGATAGAGATGATTCAGAGTTGTTATTAAAAACTTGAATTATCATTGTACCATCTCACTGACAGCAAGAAGATTGGGTTGAATCCAAACTGACCTCAGGACTTCCCTGGAAGTTATTTCTGGAAGAAACTTTTGATAATGGCTCATTTTCTTTTATGAAAGTTCAGTGCAGGAAAAAAAAAACCCTGCTTGTGGTATTCAATAATCTAAAGGTTAATTTCAGAATGTTTGAATGCATAGTTGGAAGGCAAGATTGTGTTTGCCCTGAGCCAGAAAATTGAATAATCATGGGTTTGGTCATTTTTTATAGGGTGCGTGCTTTAGATATGTGACCTGCATGCACACTAAACTAAGAAAAGACAGGGAAAGTATTGATTTTCACAAAATCCTCTGGCTTGTTATATCCCTACTCCCCAAACTGGAGCTTAATATCTTGGTGAGCAGGGGGCTCTCTTGCTAAGCTGCACAAGATGCCTGTGTCCGTGGTCACAGCTTGCTGTAGGAAGCACTGATGTCAGAGACATCAACTGACCGTGGCCCTGGAAGTTTGCTGAGGTTTTGGAACCAGCAGCTCCCTCATCTTTAAGATGCCTGTGACAGAACTTTTAGCACTCTGTTGCTGTGAGGACAGAATGAAAGTCCAGAGAGATGCATCATGGACATTTTCTCAGCTCTTACTGCTCCTTTTGTGCCCTCATCTTTCTTTGATCACCTCTGGCAAGAGTCACAAATTATGACTCCAGGCGCCAAATCTGACCCGCCACTTGTTTTTGTAGATAAAGTTTTATTAGAAAAATTTACAGTCCTTTGTTTACAAGCTGTCTGTGGCTGCTTTTGCAATAGGATGGTAGAGTTGAGCAGTTATACAGAAGCTGCAAAGCCTGGGCATCACTGCCTGTCTGTTTTGAGAAGTTTGCCCATGCCTGACCTGGCATGTCCTAGGCCACATAAACTTCCCGACTGCCATCCTATAGCCTTCAGTTAGCATTGAACCCAAACTGTGTCTCCCTGGAAAGCTGCCTATGCTCTGGAACACATCTGTCCCATGTCCTGTTCTCTCCAGAAGGGTGGGGGCTGCTGAAAAGGAATCTGATGAGAACACTATGAGGAGTTTAAAGCTTACTCCTCCCTTGTCTCAGGCCAATCAAAGGCAGATTATCAGGGGAGTTGCCAGGGTTAGAAGCTGGGGCTTGGCCCACAGGGCCACTGATGGAGACCACAGAGGGTGCCCCACCGTGACGGGGAGGAAGGATCACCTTGGTTTCCACCACTCCTGCACATCATTGGTTAAGGGCAGTTCCTGCAAGCCCATAACCCTGTAGCTCTTCTGCCTTTCACCTGAAAATGTCCCACTGTCTGCATGGTCCTTGCAGAGAGGGGCAGGTGTCTGCTGCCCTCCAGCTTGCAGAAACGACTGCTCCGACAAGATGGGCGCATGTGGTGTCTGCTGCCATGACCTCGTTCATCTTCCTTTTATTTTGGTGCTGAGAATTGAACCCAGGGCCTTGTGCATGCTGGGCTAGTGCTCTACCTCTGAGCCATACACCAGCCCCACTGTTCATTTTTAACAGTCATGTTTTGTCTGAACTCTGATGATTCTGGCCTATTGCAATAAGTTTGCGTATTTATATGGGCACTCAGTGATGGAATTGAACAGATCTTTTAGAGTACTGAGGAGCAACCTCTGATCTATCTGCAAGGTTTGGAAAGTGGTTTCTAGAATTAGGGCTGTCATGTACAACTGTGCCTTGACTGAGGGTGCCTGCCCAAAGGAAGCATCTAGAGGCTGCATGGGGGATGTCAAGTCACATCCTTTGGAGCAGAGCTTTAAAAATAGTCAGCCCAGAGACGCTGCGCTTGTTTCCTTTGTCTGCTCAAAGAGGACATCTTTTTCTAATTGGTTTTCCTGGAGGGAAGGTGCTGGTTTGCAATTCACCCACTGGTAGGAGGCAGCTGTTTTCAATTTCCCCAGAGTGTGCTCTGTAGATACAAACAGGTCTACAAGCAGTGACAAGAAAAAGGCCTCTCCAGCCCAGAGCGGGAGCTGCCAGCGTCTCCTGAGACCCGTGCCATGCTGGAGCCTGGGGCGCCGGAAACCCAAGCAACCACTCCCCTCCCTGGTGAGGGGCTGTGAGCCTGCTGACACATGTTGTCCGTGGTGTGTGTGTGTGTGTGTGTGTGTGTGTGTCCCACCCCTTAGCAAGTGGGAGCCAGTGATCTGAACATCTCTTGAGAGGCTGACTATGTTGTTTTGTATGAATTCTTTGTATGCGAAGAGATGGACAACTATTTGGGAGAAAACGAGACAATATGATAGATAGTGAAGGTCTCTGGTTGTCTAGCTTTGAAATTTATGCTTTTATGTCCCGTTTTGTTAATTTTACCCCCTTTCAAATAAAATAAAAAAGAAAAAAGAAAAAGGTCTCTCTAGTTAGAGTTACATACAAGTCCAGGCCTTCAAGAAACCTAACTAGGGCAGTGAGATGTTTTCTGAAAACATCAAATATCACAAAACTTAAGTGATATCTCAAACAATAGATGATTGTAGTCATGAGGACAGTGTAACACATTTGTATGATTCATTGGTAATGCAATTCCGCAGTCATAGGAATTCAGGACAAGCAACTACATTGCAATCATCTCTTTATTCTGGATTGCTACTTTCCCTGAAGGCATTTGACCAAACAACCCAGCTAGGAGCTGTAACTGTATTAGCTGAAATTGCACTGTGCTCACGGGCTAATGAAAGAGAAATGAGCCTCCCTAGATAGACTCTCCAATTGCAACCATATTGCCCCAGAACAAAGCTCATATATATGGAAACGGAGCAAGAAAATAGCCCAGTCCATTAGAGCCTAAAGAATTTTGCTGCTGCGCCTACTTGCATCTAATATGGTCATGGCTGAATGTTCCCAATTGTGTCTATTTTGATTTTCCTCAAAATATTCTCCCACATGTACTGGTCTAATGATGATGTTCAGCTCACTTTTGACTGAAACTAACATTAAAAGGGATTTATGTCTAAATTAAATCTGGCTGTAAAACTTAATGAAATTTAACATTTCTCTAGCTCTCAAAAAATTAAGAGAAAAGACATGGAGTCCAAAATTTTCTGGAAGTCTCTCTTCTCTGCTCCCAAGTTCCCACAGTGGTTTGTGTTTTACTTGTGACACAGTGCTTCCTGACTGCAGATTTTGCACCACCACTTATTGCCATTCCTGGTTTTGTCCCTAGAAATTCTAGAACTTCCCTCGTCACTGGAGCGCTGTCTTGATAAGATGTGACCTGACAGTCAGGACATGTGCATGTCGCTATGTTCCAGGTCACGTCCTGGGCAACTGGACTCATCTTTTCCAAAGTGGAGCAGCTCCATCCTTTGGCTGTCACTGCTACCCGTATCAGCAGAACTGGAAAAAATTGTAAGCACTAAGCCTAATAGGAACAGCAATCATAATTATTCCAAATGGTTTACACAGAGCCCCATGTTAATAGGGTAACTTTCAGCTTTTCCACAGGAATTTAAACTATTTTATTATGTATTTACCCAAACCTTGTGGGGTACATATGGAAAGAAGGAATGAGTTGTTGCTCTGAGAGACAGCCCTGTCCACCCTGAGAAGCTTTTTTTTTTTAACAGTGATTTTTCCTGTGTCTTCTTGGCTTGTCTTGATGTTGCAGTTGGCCACTGAAGCCTGATTGGATTAGACTGAGGCCAATTCCCACCCATGACTTTCCAGTGCTTCCCTAGAAGTATGCATTCCTGGTCTGAACAAATGCACTGAGAAACTGTCACTCACTGGAATTAATCTTCAAGAGCTGGCTCTGAGACATGCTTCACAATTTGGGGGAAAAATTCACATCTCTATTTTCATTAGACACCACCTCAAATTGACCATTTCCTTCCATTACAAATGTGGCATACCAACCAGAGTATTATTAGAAGTACTTGTGAGCTTGCCATCGATATATATTTTCACACTACATTACAGTTGCTGCAGATATCTTTTCAGCACATCCCACTAGATTTTGTTATTGAGTGTGTTAATAAAGAAGAACATAGATTACCATTTCATGAACATGCATTGTTAATCTTTTGAAAATTGTGATCCAGAATAATTGCCTTTCTTTGTATTGTGGTCTGAAGGTTTATGTCCCTTCAATATTTGTATGTTGAAATTGAATGATGCAAAAGAATTAAAAGGGGAGCTCTCTGGGGAGCAGGGACATGAAAGTGAGGCCCATATATGAGGGGTTAATGCCTTTTTTAAAAGAGGCCTGCGGGAGCATCTCTGGATTCTCTAGCACGGCAGGAAGTTGCCACCTATGAGGAGCAGATTCTGTATCTGTGGCATCA
Source organism: Dolichotis patagonum (assembly GCA_004027295.1). Taxonomy (NCBI): domain Eukaryota; kingdom Metazoa; phylum Chordata; class Mammalia; order Rodentia; family Caviidae; genus Dolichotis; species Dolichotis patagonum. Next base: position 78,787 of record PVJX010002192.1, on the reverse strand, counting down.
TGACCTTCAATTTTTAAGATCAAGAACCATGAAAAATAAATTTATGTTGCTTGTAAATTACCCATTCTAAGATATTTTGCTATAGTAACCCAAACAGACCAAGAAGCTTGGTTACCCTGTGCATTTTATTTTAAGTAGTTAAATATTTCAAGAATGGAGGAACACCAGTATTTGTGTACATAGTTGGTGTGCAAGTTGGTGCAATGTTTAGAGAAATTTGCCAATATCTAGTGAAACAAAAAATGAATTATTTAAGCTAGGAATCCTCTAAGAATTTACCTTAAAATGTATTTGCATAGGTATGAAAGATGTATGCTCAAATGTATTTATGACAACCATGATTATAATAATGAAAGTCAAGAAAAACGTAATATTCAAATTAGAGATGAGTTAAATAAATTAGAGGGATTAGATGCAAAATTCTGCAGCTCTGGAAAAAAGCAAGATATGAGACCTGCAAGGAACTCATCCCCAAGAAATATTGTTAAGTGAAAGAGGCAATGTCAGAAGGAGTACATAATAAGCTCCCATTTATATATGTATTAGTTACTTTTCTCTTTTGTTATTGAGACAAAATACTGATGCCCAAAGTTAGGGAAGGGAAGGTTTATTTCTTACAGGTTGGAAGTTTCAGTCCATACTCAGTTGGCTCCAAGGCAAAATGACATGGCTGAGGGGCAGTGGTTCATGGCCACCCCTGCAGCAAAGCATGAACCGAGCAAGAGAGAAGACACACCTTCTTCTTACACTGTATGATGGCTCCACCCCTGTAACAGTCATACCACCAATCTGAGTGCTAGACAATGAGCCATCTCAAACACTAGATTTGGCTGCGTCCATGATTGTGTGAGGCTTTGGAGGGGCATCTGAACATCAACTACAACATCCCATCCCTGGCCCCTCAAAGACTCATGAATATCTTTTATACAAAAGACATTTAATCCATCTCCAAGAGTTGCCAAAGTCCTAACAGTTTCACCATTGCTGAAAAATCTAAGTCCCAAGTCTCCTGTGAGATTTATGGCAAATTCTTAGCTGCAAGCCCCTATACACATGAAAACAAAGTTAAACGCAACATACAATGGCACAACATTACCATTACTATTCCAAGTTACAAACAGGGGTAATACTAAGCATTGGAACCAAAGCAAGTCCAAAATCCAGCAGAGCAGGCATTAAGTCCTGGAATTCTATGCTCAGCATCTGAAAGCAATCTGGTTGTGAGCTCCAAAAGACTTGGGTGACTCCACCCCCATGGCATTTGCAGGGATTTCAGCTCCCGCAGCTTCTTTCTTAAACCCCTCTGCTCAATCTTTGCAGCTTTCCTTGGATGACCCACATTCCTGGCTTTTCCAAATTTCTGGGGTTCCCACTGCATCTTTGGCTTCTCACTCACAGCTTTACATATTGTCCTCTCAGGGGCATACTTCCTGACCTCCCAGGCCTTCTGAAATTGGGGTGGAAGCTGTCTTAACCTTAGAATTCACACATTCTCCATTTGCCTAAAACCAGCACCACATGGATGCTGCTGAGGTCTGCTGTCAGCTGGAGCAGTAGTCAAACTTTCCTCTTTCTTGGCTGTAGGAGTCAAGTGCCTGGATTGCTGAGCTCTCTGAACCTGACTATAAGGAAAAGCTTTTCTATGTTGCTGCCATCCTGAACTCTGGTGCAGCTGCCACCATTTTGGAACCTCCTGTGGCCTCTGTTGCCACTCTGGAATCAAGTGCTCTGTGACTTTCTTCTCCAAGAAAAGTCTTTCACTTTTGCAGTTTTGAGGCTGCAAAGGGTGCAGACCCACTGCTTCCTGGGATGTCCCCAGGTCATCTTTTTTATTTCTTTGCTCCTTTTCAATAATTGAGGTCTCAGTTGTATCTTTATAGTCCACAGCTTTCTGGTCAAACTCAAAATGTTTTGAATCATCCTGTTGGGCTCTTTGCTCTTGATTTCCAACATAAATCTGGTTAAAAGCCCCCAACAATAGCCATGCCACTGCCTCAACATTTGACTGCCTTGAAATTTCTTTTGCCAGATTAATCAGTCCATTGCCCTTAGTCTTAGGCAAAGTCTCTGGACATGAACAAAATGCAGACAAACTTTCTGCCAAGCTACAACACACAGGAGTCCAACAACCAATGCAGTCCTTCTTCCTAGCAGAAATCTCCAAGGCTGGTCTTTATCCGCAGGCTTTCTATTAGCTTTATTGTCTCTTGAGCTCTGATCAGAATCTCCCCTACAGAACAGCCTAAGCTGTTCCAGCTCCACCCTTTCAGGTGACATCTCTAAACCTTCCCAGCTCTTCTCACAAACCATTTCCAAAGATTGTTAAACAACATGGTCTGGTATAGTCACAGCAATGACCCCACTGCTCTGATACCAAATTCTGTATTAGTTACTTTTCTCTCTGATTGTTGAGACAATATATGACACTCAAAGTTAGGGAAGGGAAGGTTGTTTCTTACAGGCTGGAGGTTTCAGTCCATACTCAGTTGGCTCCAAGGCAAAATGACATGGCTGAGGGGCAGCGGTTCATGGCTGCCCCTGCAGTAAAACACAAACTGAGCAAAAAGAGAGAAGACATGCCTTTTTCCTGCTGATACACTGGCTCCACCTCTGGGCAGGTGTAGTACTCAAACCACCAATCTGAGTGCTAGACATTGAACCAATCACAAATACTAGATTTGGTTGTGTTCATGATTGCATGAGGCTTGAGGCAGGGGCATCTGAACGTAAACCATAACAACATAGGAGAGGGAACATCAGTGATTATTAATACACAGAATATTTCTGCAAAGAAATACAGGGGTCTTTTATAAGACTTTGCCTCTAAGGAGTACAGGGGGTTTGCAGTAGAAGGGTGACACAGTTTTTGTTGAATAACCTTTTGTTTAGTGTTAATTTTTTATATTATAACCACAGATAATATATATTAAGTACTTATTTTGTGCAAGGTTTTCTTACAGAAGTTTCAGAAATATTAACTTCTCTTTACAATGTCATCATGTGGGTAGGACTAGTTATCACACCTGTGCTATGAGAAAGGAAACTGAGGCACAGAGATATTGAATGTTTTCTCGAGATCACACAGATATAAGGGAAAGAGAAGGATTTAAATCTAGTAGGCTGGCTCCAGGGAATTCTCTTTTAACTATGCAATCTTGCTTTTCTGCATTGGAGTCATAAGCATCATGTTATACTACTTGCATTGTTTAGAAGAGAAAAAAAAATAACAAAAGAAAAAGCATAGGTTGGTGTGCACTTATTCCCTAGAGAGTCAATGGATCACTCTATTTAAATCGAAGAATACAAATGAAGCTAATAATCCAATGCTTCATACTGAGACACACTTCTCTAAAGAGAGGGGAAAGCACACCTCTTATTTTGTATGACTCGTTCCCTCTTTATCTTTTTCTTTTTTACCAGCATGGTTTTATTTAGCAGTTTCTCTCATGTGGAGTCCTATCATGCCTTTGAGACCAAAACAACAAATAGGGTTCCAATAAGAAAGTGAGTTCTGCTTTCAACAACAAGATTCAGCCTGTTTCTTTGTTCTCTCTTGATTATGCTGTTCCACTTGGAGAATTTTTAAAAACATATAATCTTGGTAAGACTAATAACACTGATGACTGGATTCCTCAGACCCTGAAATCTTGAACATGCTTCCTTTCTCATTGGCTGAGAATGGATTTCACAAGATGCTGCTGTGGTTAGGATCTTGAATGTTCCCAGAGGTCATATATTACAGGCTTGGTCTCCCATAGCCGTAGGGAGATGGTGGCTTTTTCAAGAGGGCAGAATGAGAGGTTTTAGGTCCAAGGGAATTGTGCCACTCTGTTCCTCTCTTTTTTGTCTTTTTCACTTCCCAGCTGTCACAGTTAAGCTGAATGATTAACTTGATTGACTTAAGAGCTGCTTAGGGGATTAGTAAAATATACTTCTGGGAGTGTATGTGTGTGGTCATGAGCTATGACCTTGGATACTGTATCTGGTCTCTGGCTCCTTCCTCTCTGGTGCTATTTCCCTGCTCTGTTTCCTGGCCACCATGACGTGATCAGCTTTGCTCTGTCATACTCTTCAGCCATGATGTTTCATCCTGGGGCCTGTTTACCATGGACTGAATCTTTTGAAATGGTGAGCCAAATAACCACTTCCTCCTGTCAGTCATGGGTGTCCAGTATTTGGTCCCAGTGATAGGAAAGCCGACTAATACACTAGCTACCGAGCAAATAGTCTTGCTGTACATTGCACTCCCCACCATAATGTCCCCACATGTTCAAAAATGGTGAGGCCAATTGACCATGGACTGAAACCTCTGAAACCGTGAGCCAAAATAAATCTCCCTATTTAAGTTGATTATCTCAGGCATTTTGTCACAGTGATGGAGAGCTGACTGATAAAAGCTTACCTGTGGTGGCTCTCCCCCACTTGAACAATGTGGCATCTCAGAGCTGTGATTCTTTTCAATCATTCTTATGATGCTGATGAGTCTCTGTTCCTGAGGCTTCAGCAAGTCCCCATCCTAGTTTTTTAATTAATTAATTTTGTTACTGGGGATTGAACCTAAGGCCTTGGACATACTGACTTGTATTTGATCACTGAGCTCTATACCCTAGGATGGGATAATTTTTTTCTGGTACTGGGGATTGAACCCAGCCTCTTTATCCTAGTTAATCTTCCTTTGACAGAGGTGGGTCCTGGCAGGCAGAAATATCCTCTTCTGTTGTTTTTGTGGCCTAGCCTTTGATGGTTACTTCTGCTTCTGTCAAGAGATATGGCTTGTTTTCTTATCTGAAATAGTGACTTATAATTTCCCCTTAAAAGGCACTTTTTTAGTGTTAATTTAAGGAAGCATGTGAGATAAATAATACCACCAGTCACAAAAGTTGCAAAGGTGTGTTGTGACTGATGGGTTTGTGGGAAACACTGGAAGAAAGTAATGGTAAAATCCACAGCTTTTATTTCTCTGCAGAGTCAGAATTAAAATTGGCCCAACAGTCTGCCTGGGGGATTCAGAAAAGTAACTCTAAAGATGTGTCCTCAAATCTCAATCCTGCCACTTGCCATTTTGATATTATTTTGTCATCCTGAAGGGTGTTGGCCTTCAGAGCTCTCCATTTTTTTAGGAGTAGGAAAATTTATTAGAGAAAAGGAATGAGGAATAGGAGTAGCTCCTGAGAGATAGGAGGAGTCTCAAATGGTTTGCTAATGATCCCACCTCTCAAAGGAAGTTTTATAGAGCAAAATCACGAGGTGGGTACAATGTGGGTCAAAATTATGATCAACCAATAAGATTACAAGTGTTGTTACTTTGGTGATACTGAGCCAACGAAGGAGCAAGGAAATATGGGTGGCTTTATTAACGTTGATCAATAATATGTAGTTTTTAGTCCTAGTTTTAGTAATTTTTGTCTTAGTCTTAGTGGTCTTTGTTTTAGTCTCAGTGGGTGGGAGAGAATGACCCATCCTAATGAGATTAGGAAGTATGTAAGTCTAGACATTGTGACCTTAAACTTCTTCAGATGCATCTCCAGCCAGTTTTGATTCCATTCATTCTTGCATTCAGGCAATTGTTTATTATTTTGATGAACAAGTATTTTTGAGTACCTACTATTTGCCAAGCACTGTGCAATTACAAGTCCTTTACCTGACTTAGGGTAGTCAGGGTAGATGCCCTTACCTGAAGTATCTTCTTAGCTCTCATGAGTTAATACATCAAGTTATGGAACTTTTGATGAAGTCTTAGTTATCAGCTAATCCTTGTTCCTAACTCAAGCTGCACAAGAGAACTGCTTGGAAAGCTTTTAGAAATGTAAATACTTGATGGTATGCAAATTTCAGTTCAATAAAATTGTTTAAAAAACTGTAAGTGCTTGAACAAGCACTTGATCTTGATTTAATTGGTGTAAGGTGGGGCTTGGGTACTGGTAGAACAAACGAACAAATGAATGAACAAACAAACAAATGGATAAACAAACCAACCCTCCTCAAGTGACTCTGGTGTATAGTCAAGGTTTAGAACCACTGAACTAACACCTGTGATTAGCAATAGCTCATATTCTAACCCCATCTTGGTTTAATGTGTGGTTTGTCAGCTACAGCCCTGAAAATATTTTAAAGGCTTAGAACCTCGGATCTAACCCAGACTGACTGAACCTGAATTTGTTTTTCTTTTTCTTTTTTCTTCTTTTTTTTGGTACTAGAAATTTGATCTTAAAAACTTTGCACCAAGCTATGGCCCTAGCCTTTTAAAGTTACATTTCATTTTTAAATTTTGAAAGAGGGTCTTACTAAATTGTTGTTGCCCAGGCTGGGCTTGAACTTGCAATCCTCCTGCCCTAGTTTCCCAAAGTGCTGGCGATCTGTATTTTAGTAGGGTCCCCGGGGCATTCACGTGCATGTTGATCCTGATTTGTAAAACAGATGCCAGGTTTGCCTTTGTCTCCGTCTCTTTCCTCTTTATGCTGCCTTCATCTCCTGTTACAATCTTTTTCCACTTAAGCTCTTTGACATGGAAGAAAAGATTTGATAAGCCACTCATTTGGCGTGAATAAATCAGCACACTGCCCTTCTCAATATCATTTGCTTTGCAGAAGAGACAGGACATTGGAAAGAGTTAAAGAGCTCAATTTCCAACAGCACAGCTGAGGAGCATTGGGTTGAAGTCTGTGGAAAGGTTGGTTGTAAGGACAGAATCATGGTGGATTCTTTGGCTCTGAAGGAAACGGAAATGGAAAACAGGAAACGGGACAGGAAGATGGAATGTGGATGGCTGGGAGTAACACTGCATTCCCTGTGCTGCTGGCGGGCAGGAGCTATGGGGATCAGTTCTGCAAGAAACAAGCATAGAAGTTCAGAGTGAAGGATTTCCTGCTAGTCAATACATGATGGTGAGTAGTGAGACCTGAATTATTTTGCTTCCTGCTGCTTAAAGTTTCTGTCAAACTTTTAAAAATTCATCCAATTATAGACAAAGAAAATGCCAAGTGGCATTAGCAAGGCTAGGAGCATTAAAACACTCCTTGAGAAATGTATTTATGTCTCTGTGTGTGCTTTTCCCCTTGTTCCAACTGTCTTTTTGTTGTTGCTGTTGGTCTTTTTGAGACAGGGTTTCCCTTGTGCAATTCAAGTTGGCCTTGAATTCACTTTGAAGCCTCAAATCCCAGTGATCCTTCTGCCTCAGCTCCCTGAGTGCTAGGCCTATAGGCTTGTACCACCACACCTAGCCAGGTGCTGCTGCTGTCTTTTTTTTTTTGGTACTGGGGATCAAACTCATGACTTCTCACTTGCCAGACAGGTGCTTGTGCCTCTGAGCCAAATCCCCAGCCCATTACCACTGTCTTGAAAAGAAAGGATGTGGGTTTTCTGGACTCTGACAACTGATATCAATGAAGGAAATAACTGACAATAACTATCAAGTGATATAGATGAACTGAGAATAATTAACAAGTGCTATTAGATGAACTAAACAATAACTAACAGCATATGATATAGACAAACTAGGCAATAACCTGGAGATGTGGCTGGGTTTAGGGTTTAGCAGCAGTGAAGGTTCACATAGACTCCCAGAGCTGGGACCGCTCAGTCTTCACTTGGTCTTAGCATCCAAACCTGACCTCTTGAGGGTCTGCAGAGATGATGAGGCAGGTGGCGCTGCTGACCTAGCCACTGCGACCATGGTCCTAGAGCCGCTCGGCCCTGCTGCCTGCTGCCAGCGCTGCTGGGCTCCTCTGCCTTCCCTGCTACCCGCACAGCTGAGGCCGGCCTGTGCTGCCCACGAGGACAGAGGTGACACTGTGCGGCTGCGAAGAGCAGCTTGTCCACGGTGCTTCCTTTGTAACCGGAGTCTTTCAACTTCTACAAAGGCGGGCACGGTTCATGTTATCTAACTGCTTTGGATTCTACCGATTCCTTATTAAGGGGGAAAGAAAGAGGCTTGCAGCTCGCCATGGGCATCGTCACCCCCTTAACCTGTGGAGTGAGGTGAGGGGGTGTCAGAAGCCCCGACTAATGAGAGAGAGGAGGAAAAGGAAAGCTGTGGGTTTTAGAAGGGCTGTGGAATTTAGTCCTGGTGCCTTAATAAGAGGGCAAGGCTGGTGATCACTCACAGTGGCCGCAGGGTTGCTCCTGGGGATGGGACAGGAGGAGGGCAGAGGGCACTGATTCAGCGGCTGATGGGTGGTTGGGACCGGGTAGAGCCGGGGCCGGGTAGAGCCGGAGCTGAGGGCACCTCTGGCTCTGAGAGACTGCACGTGTAGCCTGAGCCTCGCCACGAGCCCCTGTAAATCAGGGCAGGGCCATCAGAGATGCAGCTCTGGGAAAGGAATCAGAACTAGCACAGCCACCAGGGGCTCAGTTGTGTTCTCCTAGTGACAAGCTATAAGTCAAAGTGTGTTCCCCTCCTTTTGACAGTGATATCTGATGCTGTGGGTTTGCTCAAGGCTCCCCTGCCTGGCCCCCTGTAGGTGTCCTGCCTGCCCTTGCACTGCAGCTGAGGTCAAGTTCACTAACTCTGGGCCCAGATGTCCTGTGAGGGACAGAGACACTGCTGACACTCTGCCTACCCGGGCTGATTATACAACTCAGTACCACCTGCCTCTCCTTGTCCAGCCCTAAAAATAGCAGAGATACTCACTGATAGCTGAGTCACCTTCTCCCGGGGTTAGTTCTGTCCCAATATTATTTATTGGAAACTTTATCTTAAACACAGCTCACCCAGTGTTTCCTCTTCCTGTCCAAACCATGGCCATATAGATAATAAATAGATTGTACAGGGGTCTGTTGCTATGATATATGCACATATGTTTTATATGGAAGTTATCTATGCATATAAGTTAGGGTCAATTAATCTCATTTGAGCCTCCCAAAAGTTTGGGGAATTGGGGATTGTGACCCCAGTGCATGCACAGGAAAATAGAGTCTCCATGATTTTATGTGATTTGCTCAAGGTTTTTCAGCTGGAAGTGGTTGAGTTCATGCTAGAAGATCTTCTGGTTCAGAATGTCGTTTTGTCTCCACTGCCTGACATTTATAACACATTGTGATGGCAAAGAGTTGTTATGGTTTAGAACTCAAATGTCCCCTAAAAGACTTATGTGTTCAGTGTGGGGCTTTTGAAAGGAGATTGGACCATGGGAGTGCTACACTTGTTAGAAGATGAATTTATTGATGAGTTCATAGCTGAACATTTTGTTAGGAGGTGGGGCCTCACTGGAGGAAGTGGTCACGGGGGGCATGACTTCAGAGGGTCTACCTCTTGGCCAGTTGACCATGGACTGAAGCCCCCAAATTGTGAGACAAATAACCTCTTCTTTTTTTTAAGTTGCAAGTGTTAGAGGTATTTTGTCTCAGTGGTAGGAAGGCTGACTAATACAAGGGTAAAGAAGAAATTTATGTGAGGACAGCACCTTGTTTAGCTGGGCACACTCAGCACTGAGTGGGAACATCAGATCCTAGCTTATTAAGTGGCAGCAAGATTGGCACTAACAACAGGAGGACAGGACTCAGGGTTTCAGTTATCTACCCACTTTCACTCCCTAATAAACCAAGCTTGAGCTCTTCCCAGCAATCTCCTTTTCTTTCTTTCTTTCTTTCTTTCTTTCTTTCTTTCTTTCTTTCTTTCTTTCTTTCTTTCTCTCTCTCTCTCTTTCTTTCTTCTTTCTTTCTTTCTTTCTTTCTTTCTTTTTTCTTCTTTCTTTCTTTCTTTCTTCTTCTTCTTCTTCTTCTTCTTTTTCTTCTTCTTCTTCTTCTTCTTCTTCTTCTTCTTCTTCTTCTTCTTCTTCTTCTTCTTCCTTCCTTCCTTCCTTCCTTCCTTCCTTCCTTTTTTTTGGTCTCAGATAGCTAATCTCTGCTTTGGTGATTTTTTAGGATAAACTTGCTAAAAGGAGAAGGTAGGAATGGAAGACCATGACCTTGGGGGATGAGTGGAAAGGAAGCATGAGGCTATCTCAGTGTTTGTAGCTCATAGAAAGCTAAGTGGATGAGTTTCCTTACATGAAGAAACTGAGGCTTGTCTTTGAGTGCCACCAGTTTCATGTTCCCTGCTAATGTGAAGTGTGACCAAAAGAAAGGATGATTTCTGGAGAAAGATGAAATGCATGCTTGTTCCTTTCACAGCTATTCATCATTTTAATTGCTTTTGAAGCATAAAAGCCTTTGACAACATTTGTGATGGGAATCCAACTTCATAACTCATAGACTGTAGAAACGTGACCACGGCCCTTGTTGGAGGGCTGTGCACACAGCTGACTGAGTTGCTCCGAGGTAAGACATCTGCATCCATGTTAACACATGACCCCTTGTGTGTGGGGTCCATGGATGAGTTATGGGCACTGCTCCCTTGGAAGGGCGTGACTCCGTTCCAGACATTTGCAGATGACACCCCCTTAGTCTCAGCATTTCTGGGCACTGCTGCCACCATCATTATCTCCTGTTCCAGAAACAGGAGAGCTCTTCTGACCCTCTGCTTTATAAGTCTCTGATCCTCATTGTCCCAACAACACCCATTTTAGTACATCTCAGCATCTTCATGCCCTGTCGCAATCCAGAGTGGAGATCCTGGTCTTGCTGAGTTATGAAGGATGGTGGCTCAGTCTTTTCCCTCCTCACTTCTCCTCCAGTCACAGGGATCTCACTGCAGGGTCCTTTGCCCACTAGCCTTCTTCTCTTTCTTCCCTTTCTCCTCCCTCTTCTCTTCCTTTTCTTTCTTCTTTTCCTCTTTCCCCTTTACTCTTCTTCATCTTCTTTTATTTTTTGATGGTGCTGGAGATTGAACTCAGTGCCTTCACACTGGTCTACAGCTCCAGTCCTTTTTAGTTTGAAACAGTCTTGCTAAATGGTAAATTGCCTGGACTAATGTTAATTTTTCTATCTTCCTCAGTCTCTGAGTGTTAACATTACAGTTGTGCACCATCACACCTGGCTTCCACTTCTTCCTCCTCATCCCCCTCTTCATTTCATTTCCCTTCTCTTCTCCTCTCCTTCTTCCCCTTCTTCTATTCCTCCTCCACATTCCTTCCCCTCTTCCTCTTCACCTTCTCCTTCTTTGTTATTGTAACTTCTCAGTTTCCTTTTTTTTTTTCCACATTGGGTCACATCTTCAAAACCAAGAGCAGGTATGGATCAGACTTCTCTCAGAGCCTTCTCTTACCTTCCCTTTTTCTCTGTAATGCTTGATTCACTGTGTCAACTTAAGAAGTTTAGAAGCTTAATTAAATGACTCAGCAGGGGTCACAAACTTCCACAAACTGTGAGCTAAATAAATCTTTCCTCATTTAATAAAATACCTAGTGTCATGTATTTTGTCTCAGCAATGAGAGAAAAGTAACTAAGACACCATCCCTCCTGCCCTGGGTTAAGCCCAGGGCCTTTGCACTATGTCCTCAGCCTTTTATTTTGAGATAGGGCTTTATTAATTTGTCCAGGCTAGCCTGGAACTTGAGATTCTCCTTTCTGTTGTCTGAGGACCCAGTGTGTGGCATGGTGCTGTGGATGTCCTATGAAACCAATAGGTTTATACCTCTCTTCCTCTGCAGGCATCTCTAGCCAAGCCAGGGATTCTGTGTGCCTTCCTGTGTCCAGATTCAGGCACTGGAATGTGTTTAGGAAAAGCCCACCCTACATGACACTCTGCCATGGGAGTTATTTCCTTTCACAGTGCTGGGTCCCACATCCACCCTGTCCATAGTAAAAAACAGGCACTGGGCCCTGCTGGACACCACTGTGTCTGTCCAGCATGGTAGGTGCTTAGGATATGGGTCAAATGAGTAATGACAAGGAACTCCCCAAGTTATTTTGCTGGTGTGCAGTTCGACATTTTAAGGCCTGTCAGGCTGAGCTCGATCGTGTTCTGCATATTAACCAAACTATTAAAATATGTCATTTGTCTTCGTGATTTGGTAAAACAACCCAATGATTCAGAGAGGTTTCAAATCCAAGCTTTCATTACCTGTACTTTCATACATCACAGGTTTTTACCCTCAAATCTCCTTTTTTTAGAAGTGTCAACATTATCACACTTTTAATTATATCACGTGCTTTATTTATATGGAATTTAAATGGCAGTATTGTAAGCAGCATTATTTGCATATTTTAATTGTCTTTTGCTGTTTTTCTTTTAGAAAAAATAAGTAGAAAATGAAATAAGTTGACACTAGAGATAAAAACAAAGGCCTCAAAGTTAATACAATTAAAACAAGGTAGAACTCATTAGCTATGCCGTTACCTACAAATCTTTAGCCTCAGCTGAATACTTATTGGATTTAGCCATATTCAATTATGATAGGAAAGAAGAAAGATTTAAAAATAGCCTCCTTTTTGAAGAAAAATAATAAAAAATTGTATATAAGAGTTGAGGTATAATAGGGATTACATAATTATGAGAATTTTAACTTTTTAAAAGCTTTTTGGGAACATGATTTTATATTATAAATACACAGTGCTCAAATATGTGAAGAGCACATATATTCACAAATATGCAAATGGCAAAAGAGTCAAAATTTCACCGACATTTATTTCCTTTTGTTAAAAAATCTCAAGATCTACTTTAGAAATCTTTATGACATTTTAAGATACAAAAGTTGACAGGAAAGGAAATGAAGTATCTGTTTTGTCTTGACACAGGACCTAGAATATAGTGGATTTGGGGGACTCACTCTGAGTTCCTCACTGGATGCTGGAGATAGAGTGGGAACAGATGGCCCCACGAGGCTGGGTCAGAGCCACTCACTCCCAGCCAAGTGCTGTGTTGGTGAGAACAGTAGTGGCCACAGAACGCTTTCTCAGCCGCAGGGGTAACGAGCTCATCTAAGTCCTTGCACTCTGAGGTTACATTTGCTGGAGACTGAGGAGCAATCGGTTTACCAGATTGTTATCCCAAGAGAGAAGAGCTCTGAATTCCACAGAAAACCTTCATGTGAATGCAGATGGAGATTTTATTTCCAATTTCCCAAACCAGAGGCCTCCAAAGATCCCACAGCTGGAGAACAGGGGAGTAAACTGTGGTACATCACACAATAGGGCCTTCTCCAACAACTAAAAGAACATGTTGTCAATATATACAGCCACATGGATGAATCAGAAGTGCATGAGTTAGACTCAAAAGGGTATCTACCCGCATGAGTCCACTTACATGACATTCTAGAAAAGACAAAGCTATAGGCTTAGAAAACAGATGGTGGTGAAGGAAAGAAGGTGGGAAGCTGAGGAGGGCTTGATTACAAGAGGCTACAAGAGGGCGTTTCCTTGGGCATGATGGGGATTTCTGTTGTTTGATTGGGGTGGTATTTACATGATTTTATGTGTTTGTCAAAACTCAAAGAAGTGTGTACCCAAAGAGGTAAAATTTACTTCCCAAAATAAAAAGTGACCACACCAAGTAAAGAGTCAAGAGAACTATAGCACAGTGGTACCTTGGTTCATGAACTTTATTTTTTCCACATTTCTGGTTGCAAACTGAATTGAATAAGAACTGAATCAAATATCCACACAAAGTCAACACTGAACCTAATCACTGAATTTGATTCAGTTTTCATTCAGTTCAGTTTGTGACCAGAATCATGGAAGGAGATTAATTTGAGATTAATTAAATTTGTGAACCAAGGCATCACAGTACTCATAATAGCTTAAAAAATATCACTAGTTAGGTATTGACCAAGAAAGTGAAAGAGAGACCTTTACAATGAAAACTCAAATACTCTGAAAAAGGAGACTGAAGAAAAAAAAATCAGAAAATGGAAAGACTTCCCCTGCTCCTGGATAGGCAGAACTAATATTGTCAAAATGATATTACTAAAACTGACTTATAGATTTAATGCACTGCCAATCAAAATACCAGCACCATTCTTCACAGAACTTGAAAAATCAATCCTAAAATTTATGTGGAACAAGAAGAGACCCAGAATAGCAAAAGCAATCCTGGATAGTAAGAGAAAAGCAGAAGGCATCACAAGCTTGGATTTCAAGTTATGTTACAAAGCCACCATGATAAAATGGCATGGCATTGGCACAAAAGAAGGCACATAGATCAACAGGACCTAATAGAGGATGCAGAAACAACCCCAAGTATACTTAGATATTTGATCATTGAATAAAGAGGAAGGCACACATGCTGGAGAAAAGATAACCTAATTAATAAATGGTGGTGGGAAAACTGGCTGGCCACATGCAGAAGATTGAATACAGACCCGTAAACCAGACCTCCAAAAATAGGCAATCAAAAATTAAAGGAATTGAAATGAATAGACAACTTACAAAAGAAAAAAATATAAGTGGCCAATAAACACATCAAAAAATGTTCAACATCTTTTGACATTAGAGAAAAGCAAATTAAAACAATACTGTGATTCCATCCTATTCCAGAAAGAATGGTCTCCATCAAGAACTCAAAAAACAACAAATGCTGGTGAAGTTGCAGGGGAAAAGAAGCCCATTTACCTTGTTAGTGGGAATGTAAACTAGTACAACCTCTATAGACATCAGCATGGAGATCACTCAAAAAACTAAAATCAGAAATTCTATTTGACCTAGCTAGTCCCATTCTGGGTAACTCTTAGGAGTTAAAGGTATCCCATTACAATGGTAACTGCACACTTGTGTTTATTGTAATACAATTCATAATAACTAAATCTCGGAAGTGTCCTATATGTCCATGAATAGGTGAATGGATAAAGAGTACTATTCTCCCATCAGGGAGGTTAAAGTTAAGTCATCTGTGGGAAAATGTATACAACTTGAAGCCATAATATTAAGTGAAATAAACAAACACAGAATGTTAAATATCACATGGTTGCTCTCATATAAGAAACCCAAAATATAAATAATTCAAAGAGCATAATGGACACAGGAGACAGACCTTTTGCAAATGAGAATGGGGATCCAGAGGCTGGGGGAGAGGGAGGGAGAAGAGGGGAGAGAAAAAAGAATAAGATGCTCTGTATTCATGTACAAACTCCCCAAGATGGATGTATTCATTGTATATTGCAAACATGTACTACTAATAAAAATAAAGTGATTCAAACAGTAGTAGTTATTAGATCAAGTAATTTTACTGGGGATTTAGCTTAGAGGCATAAGTGCCTGCCTTGCAAGGGGTTGTGAGTTCGATCCCTGGTACAAAAAAAAAATTGAGTAATTTTATGTGCTAGTAAGTGGAAGTGCATTTACCTAGGTAGAACTTTATGGGTGATTCCTAGCCCTAACTTTGGAATGTGCTCCCTGTCATCTCAAATCATCTTTTTTTCAGCATGTCTATTACAAAGAGCTGTATAAAAATCGATTAAATTAATAACTGGCTGGCCAGCAAGATGTGGAAGGGTTGCGTGGGGCTTTTCCTGATTGAGTGTTTTATCACAGGTGCAGAAAGCCTTAGCTTCCTTCAGGGTAATATTTTCTCTGGTTCAGAAAGAGTTTAACTGAGCTTAAGGAAAAAGAGATGCCTCCGGGGATGCAGCCAGTCAGTGAGAGCTGGAAAGTGCCCTATTTCCTGAAGGATGGCTGACATACGGATGACTCCAAGGGTGGAGCTTCTGTGTTCTTGAGAACCCTGCACACATTTTGCACACACATATGAAATATTGAGCCTTTCTCTATCCCTTCCTCACCAGGGCCTCATTATCGAGCATCTAAATTGTGGCTTGGCTGGCAAGGAAGGGCCCTTTCAATTTGTCTTCATTTCTTATTAATTATAGCAATTGACACAGCACTGTTTCTATCCCTAAACCAGCAAATGTTCGAGTCATAGCCTCCCAACTCTCATTAATCTCATTGTTTAAGAGCTGTTTTTTTTTTAAAATCATGTGTTTTATTTCCTCATTATGGAGATTTCAAGTCAGCAGTGAAAATAAGGACAAGTTGGCCTCCTCTGCAACTCTGATTCTCAAGGACACGGGACAGTCTTTGAACTGCTGCGACACTCTGAAGACTTTATTTTTCTTCTCTTTGAGATCCAAATGAGGGAGGATGCACTGGAGAAGAATCCAGAGAATTATGCAGGAAATAATTTCAGAAGGTTTCTCAGAATTCAAATTGCACATGCTCCTTGGCTCAGATGTTACCTTGCTGGGGACTTACTCTAAACCGGTGTTAGCACGAGGATTCGAAGAGCTACGACTATCCGAGGAAATGCCCTTGTCATGCAGTGTATAGCAGCAACACTTTGGAGAAAGATCACCTGTCAGTCATCAGGGGCTTGGTTAAATAAATGATGGTGTATCCATACCATGGGAGAGAATAGGTTGTTAAATAAAGGAGCAGGTTGTGCGATTGATATGATGTACTGTATGATTCCAGCTTTGGAAAACAAAATCTGGAAAGATCCACACACAACTGCCACCTCATCCAAACTGGAAAGTGAGTGGGACTGAGGAGGAGGAAAAAGGAGAGAGAGAGAGAGAGAGAGAGAGAGAGAGAGAGAGAGAAAGAGAGAGAGAAGGGAAATTGCAGTTTTATATTTTCTTTACTTCTGTAATGGTTGAATCTGTTTCATTATGAACAAAAGTTGCTTCTATATTAAAAATGCAAATATAGAAGAAGCAAGAGGGACACTTTTCTAGTAACCATAATTAAACAGTATCCCTTGCAGTCTGTTCAGTGAGAGAGTTTCCAGGAGCCCTGATTTCTTTATTATTTCTCCAGCAAATACCTCCTTGTGGGCAGTGGAAAGCTGAGGTGTCAGAAGCATTCCTTGACAGGAACAGATTCACATTTTTCACTCTTCCTGGGTTGCTTTCTGTGGTAGCTGGTGTCTAGACTGGCTCTTTCACTAACAGGTTTTTTTTTTTAATTTCATGTTTTTCTTTAGGTATAATTTATGCGCAATGAACTATGTGGTCATAAGTGTGCAATGATGCATTTTGGAGTCTACACAACTGTACAATCTTGATGCCAGTCAAGACACCAAACATTTTCCCCGCTTTGGAAAGCTCACTTGAGATGATTCCCTTCTGGTTCATTGCCACCTGCCTCAGGCCACCGGCATTCTGATCTCTGTTACTGTATCCTAATTCTCCCTGTTTTAGAACTTCATGTAAATGGGAGACAGTATGTGATATTCTATTGAGTTTGCCTTCTTAAGCTAACACAGTATCTTAAGATTCATTTATTTTGCTGTGTGCTTTAGTGGTTGATTCCTTTAGTTGTGGAATAGCATTCTATTATATGAGCAAACCACAATTTGAGATATCCATTTATTTACTGGTGGACATTGGGATTATTTTCACACTTTGCTAATATAATAAAGTTGCTGTGTGTGTCTTTTTATGAACATGTGCTTTGGGTTTTTTTTGGGTACATCCTTGGGAGTGGGACTACTGGCTGTATGCTAAGAGTGTATTTACCTACAAAACAAACTGTCAAACCTTTTCCCAAAGGATTGCACCATTGGATATTTGCATCAGCAATGTATGAGGTGATGGGTGGGTGTTGGTCTCATGAATACCCACCCACCACAAGGGTATCTGAGGGTATTTTCCTTTGAGGAGCAGCAGGAACCCTTCCGGACAGTCAACACTGTGCTGAGCCCTAAGCATCCCAGGTCCCAGCAGGGTCAGACTGTAGAGACATGGGTAACTGAGTCCAGGTCCCTGCCCAATGAGGCTCCAGAGGGCTCGCCTCCTTCAGCTGGTGGTCCTGGAGCTGTGAAGCCTGAGCACCTGTCCCTGTCCTTTCTGTGTGTTGAAAGGCTTTTGCTTTTCCAGGTTTAGGGATATTTGCTGCTGTTCACTAAAAAGGTCTCATTTTCTTTCTCCACCATCCTTTCCCTCTATCAGCCACTGTGTGTGGCACATGCGCATCGAATCATATGAGGGGCAATCGGAAAATACAGTGCAAGTTTAAGTAGAAGAATTTATTACATCTGGACTCGAATTTGGGTAACCAGCGTGGGTGGGGAGAAGCAGCCAGCCCAGCCCTTGGGTACATGCAGGCTGCCACTGGAACTCTCCCATAAGTAGCCAGTGGAGGCTGGGAGAACCAGTCAGCCATACCTTGCCGAAGCCCAGAGTGTCTGAAGAAGCCCACCCTGCACTCCACTATCTCCTGCAGAACCCAGGTTAGGAGAAACCCAGGTGCCTGACTCATCTCCCTACACCGTGGATGGGCAGCCAACATGGGAAGTGCCTGGGACCCCACAACCCACTTGTCAGGAGGAACTCAGGAAAATGTCAAGACAGTGGAGCAAAAGGCAATCTCTGGCCTCCAGCCCACACAGAACAAGTCCAGGAGATTTACATATGGAAGAAAGTGGAAGTTTTATACCTGAAATTCTGGGATGATGGCAACTGAAGTAAAGAAAGTACTCCATGAGGCTATAAAAAAAATCAGATCAGAAATAATGTCTCAAGTAAATGAAGAAATTGCAAACATAATAAAAGGGTTGCTGAGCATATCTAAAGAAGACATAGATTAAAAAAAGAGGAGCATAGGAGAATGAGGGAAACCATGAATGAACAATGTAGGGAAGAACTGGAATTCAGGAAACAGACTCAAAGAGATATCTGGGAAATCAAAAACCCCATTGAAAGCTGGCAAAGCCACTTGAAAGAAACTGAAGATAGACTTTCAGACCTTGAAAACAGGATGGCAGCTAGTGATTGTGAAAGGAAAGATCTTTAAAAATAACAAGGAACCAGGAAACCAATTAAACAATTGCAAGATGACACAGAGAAATATAATTTAAGAATGATAGGCACGGGGGCTGGGGATTTAGCTCAATGATATAAGCACCTGCCTGGTAAGCACAAGATCATGAGTTCAATCCCTGGCACTGGAAAAAAAAAGAAAAAAAGAAAAAAGAATGATAGGTATCAGTGAAAAAGCAGGAGTCAACACAAATGACATAAAGAGATTATTTACAGAAGTAATAGCAGAGGACTTCCCAAGCATGGGAAAAGGATCTGACATACTGATAAGTGAGGCATATAGAACTCCAACTAGCCATAACCAAAATAAATCTACACCAGACATATAATAATCAAGATCCCAGAAATTCAACACAAGAACAGAATATTAAAGGCTGTTAGAGAAAAGAAATGGGTCACCTCTAAAGGAAAACCCATCAGAATCACAGCAGACTTCTCAACACAAATCATCAGGTCAAGAAGAGCTTGGAGTAAAGTATTTTAAGTCCTGAAAGAAAACAACTTCCAACTCAGATTGATGTACCCTGAAAAACTGTCCTTCAAAATTAATGGAGAAATAAGATATTTCCATGACAAAGAACAACTGAAGGAATTCATGACCACCAAACCAATCTTACAATGAGCACTGAAGAACATTCTAGAGAGGGATAAAAATGACCATGGTTCCAGGAAAAGCAGCAGAGGGGGATCGCTGAGCAGGGCAGGCAGTTGAATGGAGGGGAAAAGTAGGGAACTAATGACAAGGAAATAGCATGGCAGAGACAAACCAGTGCATGTTGGCCATAACCATTAATGTAGATGGCCTCAATTCACCAATAAAAAGAAACACAGGCAGAAAGGATCAAGAAACAAGATCCATCAATATGCAGTATACCAGAAACACATTAACTCAAGAGCAAATTCATAGACTGAAAGTCAAAGGAAAGAGAACAATGGTCTATGCGACAGGGAACCAGAAAAAAATATGGGTAGCTTGCCCATCAACTGAAGAATGGATAAGAAAGATATGGCATTTTTGTACAATACTCAGCTGTAAAGAAGGATAATTGCAAGGCTTTGTAGGTAAATGAATGCACTTTGTGATCATGCTCTTGGTGAAATGGTTTGGACTTACATAGGTAAACATCATGTTGTCTCCCTAGTATGAAAAACTGAAGGAGTTAGTGGGATCCAAAATGTACAACAGATATTGTGAAAGTGAAAGGGGAGGAAACATCTAAAAAGGAGAGGCAGTAGCCATTGTTAATTCTCTATTATTTTGTTTTAAAGTCCTGTATCATTTTCATTGTTTTGTTTTGATAGTTTTATTCTGTTTTGATTTGGTTTGATCTTACTGTATCTGATGGCATGGGCAGCTATTTTGAAGATAACAAAATATATTATGGTAGTCATTGTTGATTTCCCATTATCTTATTTTGAAGTCCTGTATTGCTTTCATTGTTTTGTTTTTATTGGTTTTATTTTGTTCTGTTTTATATGATGTTATTAGGTCTGATGGTATGGCAGCTATATAGTAGATAACAAGAGGCATTATGGCAACCATTACTGATCTCCTATTATCTTGTTTTGAAGTCCTGTATCACTTTCACTGTTTTGTTTTGTTTGTTTTTATTCTCTTAAAAATAAGGAAATTAAAAAAGAGTGACTTCAAAGGGAGAAAAAAAGCATTTATTACAACAAAAGATACATTGCCATTAATCCCCCCCCATCATTCACTTTGCAAACACTTATCCCATCACTTCACCCTTGCCACGCTCTGCAGCAGTTCTGGAAATCCTCTTCCCTTAGTGTCTTTATGAGATGTGGTAAGAAGCACAGTGAATGCTGCTGCCAAGTGCCACCCAAGGGAAAGGCAGCTCATAAAAACATGACACTGTGTCCTTATTCACTGGATGTGTCACTGTGTGACTTCTGGCTTTTCCCCAAAGTCAAAATGACCAGGAAAGGTCAACATTTTGAATGAACTTAGGACATCAAGGCAGTTGTGATAGCACAACTAAAGATGCTTGCAAAAAAGGACCTCCAGAGCTGCTTCAAAAACTGGCAGGAATGATGGCATAAAAATAATTGAAGAGGAATATTATAAATAAGGGGATTTAAAAAGGGGGATTCATGGCAATGGGCCTTTTATGGTAATAAAATTTTCAACTTAAACACATCATAGTTTCTCATCATACCTTATCTATAACCTATTAACCCTCCTCCCCATTCCCTATGTCATACCTGTGTCCTGCTGACCCTGGCTGGTCCTCCCAGGATCCTTTGCTGCCAGCACACACAGGACCAGCATTTCTCACCATGTACTCTGCCTGTTGTGGGCTGTGCGTGTAGGAGTTTTGGCTCCAACCATGTCTATTTTTATGGTTGCCTTATTTATAAAGCAAGTGAGGTTTTTCAGTTATGTGGGCAACGCACAGTGAACTTTAAAAATGTTCCATTAAGATAGCACAGCGAATCAATTAAATAAAAATGATTAAATAACTAAAAGCTCCATGGGTCCTGAGAGTCCAGGCTTGCTTTGTTATTTAGAGAAACCTTCACTCTGATATAATTCCTCATTAGTGTTAAAGACACTCTGAGCATCTTGGTTGATCATCATAATCAAAAGAGATTTACCAGGCACCCGCTGTCACTCGGTATATAATGAGGCCTAGGGTGGATACGGGTCCCTGCTTGGGACTGAACAGCAGTGAAACTGTTACTAAATATATCCTGCCAAAATCTTTGTAATGTCTGACTCTCTATGATGTACAGAAAATCCAAGCATCCAATTAATTTCCAGATCAGT
The DNA here is from genome assembly GCA_004027295.1 of Dolichotis patagonum. Classification (NCBI taxonomy): domain Eukaryota; kingdom Metazoa; phylum Chordata; class Mammalia; order Rodentia; family Caviidae; genus Dolichotis; species Dolichotis patagonum. Next base: position 57,370 of record PVJX010002192.1, on the reverse strand, counting down.
GTCGTGTGCTTCCTGATTAAGCACTGTAAATGCTGTTCAAACACACGGTGGGCTGTGGGTCTGAGAAGCGCTAAGCTCACTGCTGACTCTGCCTCTGGTCCCCATGGACAAGGCCCATCAGGGCCCCGGCTCTCAGTGGGGCCTGTGCTGACAGCGCTTCTTTCTGTTCCTTAGAGACAACTGTGTGCAGATATCATCGTATTTTAAATGTTTCTGAGTCTCTCTTTCTCTTCTGTTTTTAAGAGTAAGAGGAAAGTAATATTTAGTGAGCAAGTCCTACATTCAGGGCACTTTTCCTTGACTTTCTCTTCTCTCTCTCTCTCTCTCTCTCTCTCTCTCTCTCCCTCTTCCCCATCCAGCCTTCCAGCTCTCACTCTTACCCATTTCTAATCCAGCTCCATAGAAGGCAGATCTTTGCAAAATGCCAAATCCAATCTGTTCTCTTCCTCACTTTGCTCCTAGGAGGGATTTGCAGATCCTTATAGCTCACCCTGATCACACAGTCAGCAGTCATCTTCATTTCTCCAGGGCATCTTATGCTGCTTTCTTCCTGGATCCATATACTTCTCCCTTCCCCCAACAGACCCATGTGTCAGTCTTCTTCAGATCCTGGAAGGTGCTTAGTGAATTCCTGCCCCAGGCCTTGGTGCAGCTCCGCTTTCTGCTGCTTGACACCTGGTCATTTCCTACTGGTCCCAAGGCATCAGTGCTGGGATCTCTTTTCCAGGAAAGCCTTTCCTTGCTCAGCAACCCTGATCACGTTCCTCACCTTGTAGAACTCTGCCATCCCAGCAAAGCAGGGCAGTGGTAAGTAAATAGTCATTTCTGCAGTTTGTTTTACCCACTAGATGCTCTTTTGGTTCCCCAGAAGAGAGAAATGTTAACACCTGTCAGCCCAAAGGATTTAAAGAGTGCGGAAGCTTGCTCTCACCACTCACTTGAAGCTGGGCCCTGGAGGGTCGAGGCCAGCTCTGCATCAGTCTTCTCAGAGCTAGCTCTAGGATTCTCTCATCCTGGCCCATGACACTGCATGTAGCTTCCCACACCCAGCAGGTCTGACCCTGGTAGCCACCGAAGTGGTAGTGGCGTAGGATTGCTAAGGTGAGGTCATCAAAGACACCTTGGCTTCATCTTGTTCCCGCTCAGACCTTTGAGCTGGGAAGATGGCTGCCATGTTGGGAAGACCCTCAAATGGTTCATGAAGACTCACACAAAGGAAGGACAGAGGCCTCCTGCTGACTACTGCCACCATATGAGCCACCGTGGAAAGAGGATGCTCCTGCCGTAGTAGGTCCTTGAGATGACTGCAGCCTCAAGAAGGATCCCAGACACCAGTCCTGCCGCTCCTGGATTCTTGTCCCTGAGATTAAAAACTAGGTGCAGGTTTATGCCACTAGGGTTTGAGGGTAATTTGTGATGCACCAATATATAATTAGTACATTGGTGTCTCTGGCATAGTGAGGAATCAGTGAGTGGTTGCTGAATGAATTTGTGAAAACTCAATGCTCTGCTCCTTTGGCATTTGAACAATGTGTAAACCAGAGAGGTGGATTAAGTTTTCCTAATGCCAATAACTAAAGAGAGGTAGGACTGAACTCAGGTCCTCCTGTTTGCAAGATCCTCTTTGGTGTTATTCCTACTTTACTGCTTTATCTCCCCTCAGAAGGTAGGTCTTAACATCTACTTGCCCAGAGGCTTCGGGAGCAGGCTACGCGCTGGTGTGGATTTCTTTCTTTTTTCTTTTCTTTTCTTTCTTTCTTTTTTATTTTTTGGTACCAGGGATCAAACTCACAACTGTGCACTTGCAAGGCAGGCGCTTATGCCGCTGAGCTAAATCCCCAGCCCCCAGTGTGGATTTCTTCAAGTGGCTGGGACCAGGGGATGTGGGGGATGATCCATGGGGACAAAAATGAGGACAATATTGCAAATTATTTTTTTGAGTTTGATTTAAAACACTTAGGTATTTATTTTAATCATGGTAGAAATGCATAGCATAAAATTTACTATCTTAACTATGTTAAGTGTAAAGTACAGTAGTGCTGAATATATTGTTGTGTAATGGATCTCTAAAGCTTTTTTATCTTTCATCTGAGAGTATGCATCCCCTACACAGTGGCCTCCCATGTCCTCCTAACTCTACTTCCTGCCACCCACCATTCATTCTCCTTCAGATTCTCTAAGAATCTGATTGCCTTAGATTCCCTGTATGATTGGGTCTTGCAGTATTTGCCTTTTTGTGGTGGGTGATTTCTCTCAGCAGTGGTCCTCAGGGTCAACTCACCCTGGAGCATAGGCCAGGATTCCCTCCCTTTTGTAAGGCTGCATCGTGTCCCACGATGTGTGGTCACACCCTTTGCTTTTCTATTCATCTGTAGATGAATTTCAGATGGATGCAACCTTTTGGCTATGATGAATAAGGCTTTTATGAACATGAGTGTGCACTGAAACTTTTTAGGTCTTTATTTTTATTTTCTCTTTTAGAATTGTCTTTCTTGGTGGTGGTTTACAAAGCACCTGGTTCATCATTACCATAATGCATAATATACAGTGTGAGGAAATTGCTGTGCAGATATTTGGACAGAGTACTCGGACATATTTGCAGATGTGGACATGTGACTATAACATAAGAAACCTGTGATTTTGTGAGTGCGGCAGAGCTGTTGGATGCCCCATGTACAGTGCCTTGCTTTTAGCATTTGGAAACACAAAACTTGCAGTGTCCTCATGTCATTTCTCTCTGCAGTAACCTGGGGGACAACATATTGCTTGTCCTCCTGTCCCGCTGTCAGCCTCACCTGTGCCTGGAAGGTGCTGGTGTGCAGTGCCCACACCTCTGCCTTGCGGGTGCTGAGCTACATCCCGGCACCACCCACAGATGAATCTCGTCTGCTGCCTTCCCCGTTTCCAACCCAACGCCTGCCAGTGCTTCCTGGGGTCAAACCCCAAGGCAGCCCTGGTCTGGGTCTTCGCATCTTGGTGTCTACGAGCAAAATGGCCATGAAACTCTCTGAAATTGCTCGGCCCCAGGGACTCATGCATGGAGTGCTGGGCGTGGACAAGGAGAAGGAGTACAAGTCTCAGAAACAAATTAAGTGGATTCAAAGTAACTGTCTGCTTCCTATCTTCCAAAGCTAATTCAGCTTTTGCTTCTTAATCAGAGATTTTATTGGAAGGGAGGACGGTTTCCTGAGATTTTACAGATACAACAGACAATGATTCAATTGTCTCTGTTTACAAATGAAGATGCAGCTGGGCATAATGAATTTTTCCCCTGCACTTTTGAGGCTGAGAGTGGGAGTCCTGTGAGGTTGAGGCCAGCCTGGGCTTTAGAGTGGGTTCAAGGCCAACCTGGACTACATAGTGAGATCCTGTCTCAAAACAACAGCAATAACAACAACCCCCCACATGAGGGATGGAAAAAATCCCAGACAGCCAGAATTTTACTTGACACCACACAAATAGAAGGTGATCCAGCTGTGATCTTAATAAAATCATTGTCCTATGTCTTAATACACAATTGGTTAGGTCAACATATTTCTTCAGACTTTCTGATAAAAGGTCAAATAACAAATATGTTAAGTTTTTCAGGCCCCAGTTGCTATTATAGCATAAAGCAGGCACAGGTAAGAAGTAGACTGATTTGTGGCTGCAGCCCACTAAAACTTATGAAAACAGGTGGCCAGCCTGGGAGTGATGGTTTGCCCACCCCTGGGTTAGATCGTAGAGGGGACAAAGGTCTTCTTTGCTTTCAAGTTGAAAACAAATTGATTAATTTTAAAGCTCTCCTTAGCATATGAGCACGAGAGATGATTTTAAAATAATACTCAGTCACTGAAGTACAAGTTTAAGCCCGCATTCCTTAGACCTGTAGAACAGCTGGTGGGGTCCTGGGGTATATCACTGCCACGTGTCCTCCTAATATTGCTTCCCTGTTAATCTTGCACATTAGTCCTGGCAGCCCTGGGGTATTGTGTTCCAGTCACCCTTAATAATACGCACAGTACACACAGGGCAAGACTTGTCCCCCAAGTACTGAAATGACAGTGTCTATTTTTCATTGTGTCAATATTAATTATGCACAATTTAGTGTTCAATATTATTTTCTATATTAATTTCCACACAATGGGATGAGTTTAATTTGGAATGATAAAATTCATTTGCATTTAAATTGGTATTTGATGCATTCCCTGTGAGGAGCTGATAGCATCCATGATCATCATTATAAGCACTGTTTCTCAGGCAGGTTGGCTTTCCCTGGGCAGGATTTGTAAATATAGAGCACTGAGTTCAACATTAACAGTGATGACCCTGTAATGGCATATTCCTCCAGAGAACACTGTGAATAGAGTCCTTATATTTTGGGAATTCCCTTCTACTGGAATAGAGATTAAGCAAAGCTTATCAGCTAAGAATGTGACCACATATGTCTTTTCTTTTTAGTTTTCAAATGTTTTGATTAGTGATCCTATATACAAAAACCCTCAGTTAATTTTTCAGCTTGAAATGCATTCCCTGAGACACCAAATGATTCTTGTTAATTGCACATAACACAAATGAATGAGTTGAAAGTGGAAAGACAATCACTCCTGCCCCTGTCTCTGGTTCTGTCTTGGGAGAGACCGGCAGTCTTATGTACTGGGCTCATCTTTTCCTTAGTTGTGGTCATGAGAAGGGAGATCAGTTCTCCCTAGGAGCCAGCTAGCACCCAAATATTCATTACCCAAACTGAGCACCTAGGGATGCTGTTAACAGCTTCTATTTCCTGGTGAAAGTCTGGTGTTCAAAAAAGTACAAATGAGTAATTTCCATCATACACAGGACAGACGAAGGTGCATAGAGGAGGTGGAAAGAGGAGCTGGGTGAGGGGAAGGCATGGCTAGAAACCATGGGAGAGGCCATGGACAGGACAGAGGCTGCGAAGGGGTTGAGGGAGGGGAGGGGTGATGCTGTGGACTAGGAGGCTGCCGTGTGCCACAGCGGGATGGGGCCTGATGCCTCTACTACTTTACAAGTTCCTTTCTGGTTGGTTTGGGAAGAAGGCATCAGAGAGGCCTGCAGTTGGAGCAGGAAGCTCTTGTGGGGCTCGGAAGGAAGTGAGGTTGGCTGGGTCCAGGATGCTGCTGGGAGAACACAGAAGCAGGAGTGCAGATGGCTGGCTGAGGGGAAAGGGGAGAGCAGAGCTGAGGCTGACTCCAGTGTTTGGGACCTGAGTCATTTGGATCCTTTGCAGAGATGGGGAGACTAGAGATGGGTTTCGGCTTGCATGAACTCACTGTGCAGACTGTGAACTTCTCATTTACCATTGCTGGCTGTGTGAGCTCAGGTAAACTGCTGACCTCTCTGATCCTCAGTTTCCTGTCTGCGAGAGATAAATAAGAGAGTGTCCACTTCCTCAGCTAATGTCCAGACTCAGTGTGATAAAGCGTGTAAAGAACAAGGCCAGGCACACGCTGGCACTGGACACTCCACCGATGCTGGGTGCTGTTACTCCTGCTACTCAGAACCAAGGATAGAGCCAGGCCTGACCACGTAGGCCTGTAATCCTTACCCTTTGGGAGGCTGAGGCAGGAAGACTGCAATTTTGAGTATGGCCTAGGTAACAACAATTTAGTGAGAACCTGTCTCAAAATAAAACAGAAAATAAAAGGGTTGGGGAATGTAGCTTAATGCAAAGGCTCTGAGTTCAATCCCTAGCACTGCAAAATGAAATGAGAAAAGGGAAAAAGAAAAAGAACCAAGGTGGAAGAAGAAGTGAGAGACAGAAAGCAGATCGAGCTCATGCTTTGTTAACCAACAGTCAGCTCTGCACGGGAGGTGAGACAAGTTTGTGAGTGTACCGGGCAAGTGACAGACAGATCAAACTCCCCAGGAAAGCTTTGGCCGTGTGGCCTGGATGACTGTGACTGCATGAGTGACAGGCTGAAATATTGTGTGTGAGGTCATCACACAGGAAGCTACTTGGGCTGTGCTTTCTCATGGAATCTTCTGGAATCATCTCTACAAGTTAGAGAGTATCAATGTGCATGCGTTTGTGTAGGGTGTGGTGGCTGAGGAAGATGCGGTGGCCCACTGTCCCCATCAGAACTTCAGAGCTTTACATCCAAATGATACTTTCAGATGACTCAGCAAAGACCCAGAGTTCATATCACATGAACATTACATGATCAACCACGTGGACAACCACTTTGTGCTCCTGATTCTGAAGACAGTCGTTAGGGTAGGCATTATCCCTGTTTAACAGCTGGGAAAACTGAGGGCCAGAAAGCTCCAACTGCATTTTGTTTTGCAGAGACTCAATGGTAGTCCTTGAACCAATGCACCTTGAAGAGCTTAAATTTATGCCAAACCTCATATTTTAAAACAACTGGCAACATTGGAGTCATAACACGCAAACCTGCTCTCTCCTGGTGTAATGAAAACATCTCCTGCACACTCAATGCATCATATTCTCCTGCTTCACAGACAGCTCCTTGTGGGGGTTCTATGCACCCCACATCCAGAGCTCAGACCTCCCCATAACAGATGTCAAGGGATACTGCCAAGAGCTGGGCCCTGGCTTCCTGTTCTTGGCTTTAGGTTTTAATTATCTGTTAGTAATTAAGGGTTCTTTCTTTGCAAAAAATAATTTCCCGTAGGTTGGGAGCCAGCAGGGTTACTGCGGCGGAGAGGGTAATCTTATTTCCATGTCAGACATTCTCCCTGGCTTGGCCAGGAGGGTGGAAAATTTTGCTTTGCTGCAGCCTGCACCCACGTAAGGTCGGGGTCCTGAGGAGCCAGCTCAAGACGCAGGCTTGTGGCAAGGGCCTTATTAGGGAGGCGACCCCAGCAGAGGCCAAACAGGGCAGGGAGAAGCCAAGCGAAGGCGGGACTTGAGGCTCACGGGAGTAGCTCTCATCTGGTCCTACAGGGGGCGCTGGCGGGCTGCTACCCTCTGTCGGCTCCACCAAGGGTTAGAGGTTCATGATGTCCAGAGGGGATGTGAACTCCCAGATGTATCAGTGTGTGAAGGTCTCAGAGGCTTTGGTAGCCAAGGGCAAGAGCAGGTGGCTGCAGGTGGAGGCACAGACAGCAGCAGAGGTGGTGGTACAGAGAAGATGGTGCCGGACAGTGACTGACTGCCGGGTAGTGGTGGGTAGCAGGGTGGGGGTTGGGGTCTGGAAGGTGAAAGGTGAAAGGTGAAAGGCCCAATGTCAGGAAGCTTGGGGTTTCTGCAGAGGGACCTGTGGGTGGGTCTTCACTAGGGCTAGGGTTCGTCTGGACACTGGAAGCATCCAGTACTTCAGTGGGGAGGGGGGTACCTGCAGCCTCGGGGGATGCTGAGACCTAGGTGTAGGACCTGCTGTGTGACCTCTGATGATTAATTTCCATGTAGGTGCTCAGTGTCTGCCTCTGTGGAGTCCTGGGCTAGTAGCCCTCTAATAGTACTTGAGCTGCCATGGCCTTGACCTTGGCACAGTGAGGCCCATCATTCTGTGGATGCAGGACATTTGTTTCAGCCAGCTGATTAGGGACTTGAAAGGATATGAAAGTACTGGCCATGCCCTCACACCCTCATCCACATCAACCTACAGTGGAGACAGTGCTCACTCTGAGGCAGCCTGAGATGAGGAGGGCATGGGCTCTGGGCATCATCAGAGGAGGTTAGAGTCCTGTGGGATAGATTTTGGCCACATGGGTCCATCATCCAGGTGACTGCTGTCCTCAGAATGGGGTCCCCTGTGTCTCCAATGAGCCTGTGGGGCTGGGAGCATGGTTGAGAGGTCAAGAGTCTTCCTCTCATGGGATGTGATTGCTCAGTTCTACTGCTGCTGGCACAAGTCACTACCAGCTAAAGCTAGGTAAAGCAATGCAACACAAGTTTATTACATGCAGTTTTGTAGATCGGAGGTTATGATGCGATCTCACTGGCTACAGCTCAGGTGCCGGCAAGGCTGTGTTTCCTTACAGTGATTCTGGGGGGAAAATTGTTCCCTCGCTAATCAGTTCCTTGTGGGACTGAGTCTCTGTTTCCTTGGAAGCTGTCACTTAGGGCCATTGCCAGTTTCCAAAGGTGACCCCTTTTTTCCTTCAGAGCTGGTAAGTGAGTTGAATCTTCATCCTCTGAATTTCTTCTTCCCTTCTTTCTTCATGCCTCTTTTGACCTGGTCTGCTTTTCCCTTTCACTTGTGTTAGCTTTCCCATCGCTGGGACACAATGCCCGATATTCCCAATTTAAAGGAGGAGAGGTTTAATTTGGCTCATGGTTTCAGGAGATTAGTTCATGGTTCAGCCAACTCCAAGGCAGGAACATCATGGCAGAAGGGCCCAGAGAAACAAAGCTACTTAGTTCATGGTGATCAGGAAGTAGTACAGGGGAACAGTGGCAGAGAGGAAGGGGCCAGGGACCAGATTCAGTACTTAGGGTCACATTTGCATAACCCATCTAGACACAACCAGAAAAGTGCTTTTTTAATCCACTAGGTGGCTCCCAAGCCAATCAAGTTGACACAATCAAGCTTACATCTCATATTTATAAAAAACATAGGATTGTATTTGACCACCCAGAGAATCTCCCCATCTTAGACCAATCTTGGGTCCACTGGCCAAGTGCCTTTATGTATGCCATGCCACACAACACAGTCACAAGTTCCAAAAATTGGACCACAGACATCTTGGGGAGAGAGATTTATTCTGCTGATAGCATGGTCCTTCTGTCACCCTGTCTTCCTTCCCTGCTTTGTTTAGATGGATCCCTTCTCCTTCACCTTAACTTTTTCTTGACTTCATTCATTCATTTGACGAACCAGTCAGGACGGTTAACTGTTATGTTTGAGGTCCTGTGCAATGCACTGAAGACATGGAGAATACAAAGGCACAGGCCTTTTCTGCATCAAGAGCACCAAGGAGGTGCTGTACCATGCAGTGTGAAGTTGGTTCCTGGCCAAAGTTCTTAATTGGGCCAGAATTCCCGAACCCTAGCTCTGGGAGACATGGCTGCTGGAAATTCACAACTCTCTCCTTTCCTTGCAAATTGCCCTTGGACAGATGAGTCACTAAGCCTGGGAGGTTACATGTGGGCATTTCTGCAAAGACTGCTCAAGTCAGTGACAGATGGACACAGGAGCACAAACGGCTGGTTCTCATCCCAGGAGGAAACCTGCTATGTGATGTGACTCAGGTTTTGGAGCTCCCTACAGGATAAAGCCCAGGCTGGGCTCCAGCTGAGACCGTGTTACCTCTTATCCTGCCTCCTGCCTTGCCTTCGCCTGAGAACCCTCACCCAGGAGTCCTCGGGTCATCCTCTTCCAGGGCATCCAACCCAGGTAGTCAGTAATAATAAGCAATCCAGTCTCTTTTACCAAATCCACCCCCCTCTGATGTGCGTATGGACACACAAACATATACACACATACTGGACTTTTGTAACAATGAGCCAACATAAGCGCTATACCTTCTGTCAGTTTATGTGCCTATCTCAAACCAGGATATGTTTATAAGGTGAAAGTCAGGACTAAAGTATAATTTTTCAAACAAGAAATGTGCTAAGTATTTTGCTTTCTGCAATATACGGGCCCTGGCTGAGAGTGAGACAAAGAAAGGCTGTTCTCATGAAGTCTCTGCATGCTTTACAGGGACAGCAGAGTGGAAGGAAAGTGTGAACACGCTAACTGGCAATTCAGTTTCATTCCCTGTGAGTTCAGAGTGAGTCCTTATGGCAAGAGAAGCTTGGGCATAGGCCCTGGATTCTGACAGCCTCAGTCTTCTGATCTTCCTTTGCTAGATCCTGGCCACACAGTCTTGGGTAAGCAAGTGCTCATGGAGCATGTCCCAGGGCAAGGACATTCCAAGGCTGTATGCACATCGCTGAGAAAAACAGCACAATAACCAGTAAGGTCAGCATGATGGCTTGGATGTCAACTGTCCCCAAAGGTCCATCTGTGACAAGCCTGGTCTCCAAGGTGATGCCAGGGGAGCAGGAGGAATCTTTAGGACATGAGGCCTCATAGGAGGCCCTTGGGCCATCAAGGTGCACCCTTGAAGAGGATTGTGGAATCTCACCCATCCCATCTCTTTTAATCTCTCTCCTTCCTGGATCTAGATGTGACTGCTGGCTCCAAGATGTGCTCCTGTCATTGCTACTCATCAGCTTCACCAGTGACCCAAGCGATGAGGCCCACCAGATCTTGGAACTTGAATCTCCAAAACTATGTGCCAAATAACCTTTTCTTCTTGTATAGTTAGTTGCCTCAGGTATTTTGCTGTAGCAATGTAAAGCTGACTAATACCTTCAATATTATTATTTACAGATGAGAAAATTGAGGCATGGAGAGATTAACTTGTCCTGGGTCACACAGTCAAAAAGTAGATGGGTGTAGATTTGATTTCAGGAGTGTTATCCCTGGAGCTCTTGACTCCCACACTAAATTTCTCTGACCCTCTAGTTACAGCAGAATTATTACTTATAAAACCATCTCACTAGCAATAAGTAGCAAGCTCATGTATTTCTGAGAGAAAAACAAACATATTGAAGAACATAAAAACTAAAGAGGGGTCTATTTCATGGACTCAGAGAAAAAGCAAGTCAGTCGATTGAGATTCAAATGTCCACTATAATTAAGAAGATGATATTAATTTTTTTATTGCTGCATAGCAAATTACCACAATAATAGTGGCTTAAAACAACACCAATCCATCACCTTAGAGTTTCTGGACATGGTCAGCTGGGTACTTTGCCCAGGGGCCCATCTGCCTGCAACCAAACTTGCAGCTGGGGTGAAGATTTTACCTAAGGCCTGGAGTCCTCTTCATGTTCACTGGTTGTGGCAGAATTCAGTGGCTTGAGCAGTAGGATTGGTAGCCTCAGCTCCTACAGGGGCCACCATTTCTCTTACAAATAGTTTATTGGTAAAATAATAATCCTGGAATGAAAGTCAAGTTCCAAGTGGTGCTCTTCACATTGTGGCAATACCTCCTCCATGCCAACAGGGGGGTCTCTACTACTTGGAATCTTTTTGATGTCTTCCTTGCCTGGTCCGCAGATCCCCTTTCAAAGGATTCATTTGATCAGTTCAGGTCCATCCAGGGGAATCTTCTCTTTGATTAGCATAAGTTCAAAGATTAGGTACCTTACTCACATTTGAAAAAAATTCCTTTTGTTTTTGCCATATAAGGCAACCTAATCATGGCACTAACACCCTGTCATATTTATAGGTCCTGCCCACACTCAGAGTCTTCACAATGGGAGGGAATCTTAGGGGCCACCTCAGAATTCTGCCTACCACAAAGGCTTTATCTTCAAGGAAAGATTATAGAGAGATTCTGAAGGAGAGAATGGCATCTATTTGAAATGAAAGTTGTAGAATTTAATGATTCAACATAATTGCAAATATGTGCATTAGACAACTCTATAGCTCAGGGTTTGGGCTTCCTTAACTGGGCCTTTCTTGTCATTTCAGGAAACAACGCAGATGATTCCACCCAAATCCTGTCCACATTTGCCCTGGTGATGACCACGCATGGGCAGGCTCCTGTGGACATGCCCGCTAGGGCTTGGTAACAGATGTGGGCGAGCCTGGTGGCTGGCACCGCTTGGCTGTGGCTTCCCTGCACTCCCTCCCTTCAGATTGGGGTGCAGTTACTTGGGAGTCTGGGCCACACACCCAGATCTGTGGCTCCAAGGCCATATAATGTGAAGAAAAGGGAAAACAAAAGTGGATGCCACCATGATGGGTGCACATTTCTCATGACAGCTATGGCAAGGAGTGGTTGGCCACTTAATGATGTGAAAGGTTTGTCTCCAGCAAGCCAAGGTTAACTGACCATTCTGGGTTCTCTGAGGTAGAAACCCCAAGAGAAAAGCCAGTACAGTGTTTTATAGCTTGGCAATTCAGTGAGTATACCTTGGTGGTCAGAATAAGAAGGAAATAATGGCAACGGAGAAAAGCAATCTTTAAATATTTTTACAGGAGCATAAATGGTTTTCTGTGGCTTACCATGTAGTGTATATATTGCTACACTTTTTTCTGAACATTATGTATGATCGTAAATGAAATAAAATCCTGGTAATTTTATTAGCATCCATCCATCCATCCATCTACTCACCCAACTATCCAAGCATAATTTAGTTATTTTTTTAATAGAAAAAGTCTCTGTTAATAATTTCCTTGGGGAATGAGATCTCCAGGTCATTCTTTCATGAGTGAAAGAGCGGAAAGACATTATCATGGCTTTTAAGTCACTGTTAATTAGGGAATTTGGGGTAAGGAAATTATTTCTGTGGGTTACTTTTAGTCCCGGCTTCTTGGTGGCAGCCGCTCTGAGGGTGAAAATCCAATCACCCATCTGTCCAGTATCATATTGAGCAATGAATTTCTCTGCTATTCCCATCAGAGAAAACAAGTTCATCTCTGGTCTTCCAATGTGTTCTAAGTTTCTTTCCTGCCTTAACTTTGGAGCTGATTCTCTTGTTCCTTCTGCTGTGTTCTCAAGTGGGTGGTATTTTATTCCCAAGATAGTACTCAGAAGTTGTAACCTAATTACACACCTACGTGTGAATTCCCTGAGGCCAGGGACTGGGGCTTTCACTTGTGAATCATGGACAGCATTTTGCACATAGTAAGAAGTCAGTATGGCCTAAGGGCTGACTGTGTTCAGTAGAACAAAGCTGAGTCAACAGCAATTTGGAAAATCGACTGAACAGATGTTTTTCCTTGCTTTTGTTTATAGTTGTACTTTAGGTCCAAACAAGGAGCTTCATTTCATTAAATAATTTTTATTTTTCCCTACTTTCATGCCGGAGGATGTCCCTGTAAAACTGTTTTCTCCAGTGTGTGGGTTAGGTCAAATGATAGTCATTAGACCGGTCGTCTATCAATCAAAATTATTGTGACAAACATTCTCATCCCAGGATGCAGTCTGGCCCCCTTTGGGGATAAAACACCTTATGATCTGGTCAGGATTCATGAGTGCTTTGAATGAAAGCCAGGCTCACATTTCAGTGAGACACATAGGTTATTTAAGCCTCAATTTCTTATGCAGTATTAATGTCTGTATTTAAATATTCATGGTTCTAAAAGCCCGGAGCAATGTATGTGATCAATTCTTGATGGCATCTGAGTCATCTCAGCCTGAGAGCCATGCCTATCTCTAACAGTCACCCTTTCATCACAGCAGTCACCTGCCACCTGCCACCTCTGGGCTCCCTGGGCCCCTCCCCAGAGATGGTCACCACCAGGACCATCAGAAGAATAGAAAAGTACAGGGCCCTGGGGACAGCTGCTTGTCCTCACAGGGACTTTTTTTGGTGAAATACCACCCTGGTGGCATCAGTGATGTTCTGAATTTTGAACAGAACCGAAGAGCCTAATTTGTTCTCTCCCATTCTCATCATCCTGAGGGGGTCTAGATTTTACAGAAGAAGGAACTTGTGGGACTACCGCCTCCAGAATTCTCCTGGCCTGTGGCTAAGGGAGCTCAGGGAGGGCCCAGGGTCCTGTATTTGTTTCCCCAGTGTCATGCACTATGGGGACCCAATGGTGACACCCACCTAGGAGTTGGTTGAGAGCATGAAGTGGAGGATCTACATGCCAGAGTTTCTAGGCATGGTAGACAGAGGGCCAGAGATGACCCAAGTTAACACCTGGTTTTATTTGCTATAGTACTGATGAATTAATATTCTATGCAATTTAAGAAATATTTATTAAGTGCCTGCTTAGCACTTCTAAGTATTAATGGGATTACAAAATATGTGCAAAGTGATATTATCCTAAAAAGAGTCTATGATGTAATTGTGATGCAGTCATGCATACTGTGTGAAAAGCATTATGAATGAGTGAATGAATGGTTCATTGAATAAACGAAGGGCCCAAATAAGTGACCATGTTAATCACCAGAATCTTGAAAAGCTTTAGAGAAACACTCATGAGGAGGCTTAGCCCCAAAGCTTTGGACTCAGGAGGTCTAGGGCAGGGCTGGAAACCTATAGAGATGCTCTCTGATTTACAGTGATTTGAATTGCACGTTACACTCTGTAGTGGCACTGAAGCCATGCACATTGAATAGAAGCCTCACTTTAAGTTTCTATTTCATTCCCCTGGTTTAGCAATATATGGTACAAGATCCCCTCTTGTGATGCCAGCCGCAGATCCCCTCAGCCACATGACCTCGAGGGGGCACCCTACAACCACTGCAGTGCACCACATTGCCACAATCTCTGGTACAGGAATTCGGTAAATTACAATTGATATTCAACACTTTTTGCTTTTCTTTTCTCTCTCTTTTTAAAATAAAAAAACCTCTGAGTTGGATGATTTTGCTCAACGACAGGCTAATGTTATGTTCCGAGCACATGTAAGGCAGTGAGGTGTCCTGTAGGTTGGGTGAATTAAACGCATTGTTGACTTAGGATACTTTTGACTAGGTTGGGTTTGCTGGGACAGAGCCCCTCCAGAAGTCGAGCAGTGACTATGGGTTCTCCCTTGGCTGGGGTGGGCACCTAGTGCTACCAGAGGACTGAGGGAGCTTCGTGCTTGGGCAAATGTAACAGGTGCTACAGAAACCTGGACTGTGTCAGCAGCGGCTACCAACAGGCACCTTGCACGGGTAACCTAGGCTGGGCACTTCTGCAGGTTCTGGCTGGGCCTGGCTGCCTCCGTGGGTTGCCTAGGGTTTGGCTGGTATTGGTGGGCTCAGCTGGGCAGCCTTGCTTTTTACGGTGGCCCAGGTGACTCAGGCTCCCTGTGGTGGCAGTCAGACCAGCTCTTTTCTGTATACCGCGCCTCCTTCTCCTGGGCCTGGGCATGTGGGTCTAACAATGCTGGCAGAGGCACAGAGGGCACTTGGGGACACTGTCACTTCCACAGGACTGGATACTGTGCTATTCTTTATACATACATAGGTAGGGCAAGTACAGCATCCTGGGGAGCAGCCTCAAACCAGGGGTTGGCAGGAACTGGTGGGTAACTCTGAGCCAAGCTCTGTCTACACTGCTTCCAGGAGCTCTCTAGGGAAATTAAGTTCCTGTTGCCCTCAGTGGCAATTTGCATAATAACTCCTTCTGTGACTGCCCTTTCTTCTAGACACCATTTCCTGTGTCCCCTTCTGGTGCTTCCTGGGATTTCCATCCTAATCTCAGTGAAGTGCAGCTGTGCCTCGGTATCCATGAAGGACTGGTGCCAGGGCCTCCCTCTGCTGAAATCCACAGATGCTCCTGCCCCTAATGTAACTGGAGTGACACCTGCCTATGACCTGTGCATGTCCGCTGTACACTTTATGGCATGTCTGGGTGACTTATGACACCTAATAATTCAAATGCCATGTAAACAGCTGCTACACTGTGTTGTTTAGGGAGGAATGACAGGAAAAAGGTCTCTGCACATTCAGTCGGAACTCATGGGCGTGAAAGAGATGACTGCACCTGTTTTCTAGTTCTGGTCTTGTGGTCTGCCTTGGAAAACCCCCCAACACCTGGCAGAAGGTCCCTTAGGTTTTGCAGGCTCAACAGCCATTCACTCACCTTTGTGGCCTTAGAAAGGAGGCCCCTGGAGAGAGCTGGGGAATGTGCAGTCATATCCACATGGACAAGTCCTCCATTCCTGGGCTTTGCCCAGGGACCCTATGCTTGGCCAGCACCATGAGTTAACCTGCAGTCATCGCTGGCCTGGGAGCCATGCAGCAAGGACATGCACCCTCCACACTGCCCTGCCTCACCCGCACATGTGTCCCACACCCGTGTCCTTCCCAAGCTGAGTGATGCCGTGTGTGCGAGAATCTTACCACAGGTCCACTGCACCCTCTTCCCCCCATTTCATGCTATTGTGGAGGTGGAAGAGGGAAAATCTTAATTATTTGGAATGGTGAGCACTTACAAGTGGACTGGATCCCTCAGAGTAAATCCAGGCACAGAACCGTAATGGTTGTTATTATCCTTTGCTCTTAATGCTTAACAGGCTCAATGCGGATTTGTCGAATTACGTGAACACTAATGACTTACATTCCTATTGATTTACACTTTGCAGAGCATTTTAATTCTCAGTTGAATGGAAAGAATACTGAACTCCTGGCATACTGTCATCCCTCTCTTTTAACACACAGAATTGCCTTGAGTGAAATCTTAACTTCTCATGGAGAAGGAGTCTTTCTTTTCTTTCAGCACCAACACAGAACATTTCTGTTGATTTCATCTTTCAAGAGATTCCTGAGGCCTCCTGTCCAGGGCCAAGGTTGCTGCCACATTGCATCCCTAATGCCTCCCTCCCCAGTTGAGCTGCTGCTCCCAGTGCCCACGCTCCCAGTGCCCACGGATCTTTGCCCAGGGCTGTCTCCGAGGCTGGGGGTGGGGGAGGACCAGCCATCTGGGAGCATCCTCTGGGACCAGGGCTCCCCTAGTGTCCAACAGAGTGGGAATACAGATTCCCCAGCCACTAAGGCTCTTCCTGCCAGACACACGCATTCCATACCATGGTCCAGGGCTCCTGAGTGGGACGCAGTTCCAGCTGTCCACTGTGGCCACGTGCTTGCCCACGAGCTGCCTATCAGCTGCCTCCCTTCCGGTTTGTCCCCCAACTCCAGCCCTGCTTCCTGGGCCCACTTCCCAAAGAAATATACGCTTTGTGCCCAGGCCCTTGACTCCGGATCTGCTGCTGGGGACCTCCACAGAGTACCTCCGCAAGGGCCCTCGGTGGCTCCCCACCATGGAGCCATGAAGTCACCCAAGCAGTCGCGACACTGCCCACGGGGCCTTTGCTCCCACCATTTCCCAGCCGGCGCCCTCCCCTGGCTTCATTGCTCTGGCCCACTATGCTTACCACTCTCATTCTGTTACAGACGGGGTCAAATTTCTACCTAAAATAAAGATGACAAAGGTGGGTAAGGAAGACACCGTGACTGAAGGGTGAGGCCCGAGGGTGATTTGTTTCTACCTCTGTGGCCACGTGTAAATGCATGCGATCCTTTGGGAGGCTCTGGGATTGTGACCCAGGGTGAAGGCTCCGGTCTTGCTGTGGATGGAAGTCATCAAGATGCACATTTTTGTACAGAAATCCCAATTTCTCTATAGTTACTAGATGTCTTCTGGGTTAAGGTTCCTGTCTACACTGTCTCTTCACCAACACCTCCAGCCCATGGCCGCAACCCTCCTCTCGAACATCTTCAGACATGCAGAACTCATTACTTCCGCTGGGCCCACAGACCTCAGCACTAGATGGGTCTGCGGCTCGCTGACCTGGAACCACACCTGCAGCTGCCACTCAGTGGAGGGAATTTTCTGGGAGAAGCTACTGAACCCGTGGAATGCCCCATGCCACCGGAGAATTGAGAACATTTAGAAACGTATATTTCCAGTTCTCTCAGCTCTTCTGAGCAGGTTATGGGGCCCGGTTCCAATGTCACAGTCTCCACCTTTTGCAGAGCAAGGGCCAATGTAAACACTCCAAGTATCCAGCAATAGGGGATTGAACTATTTAAATAAATCATAGCATGAGGTAATGCTATACAGCCCTTAAAACTATGCTTGGGAGAATATTTAAATAGTATAAAAATATCCTTGGCATATCAAGCAGATGAGCAAACACTATGAGTCGATTTTCATTAAAACATACACCTAGGAATGGAAGTTCAGGATATTAAGAATGGTAGTATTATGGCTAGTTTTAATTTTTTTATGTTTTCCCAAAATTTCTACCGAGAGCATGTACTTATTTTTTAATTAGGGAAAATGATCTCAGAAAAGAAATAAAGGAAGAAGAGCCAGGTGCTCAGAGCCCACCCTGGCACACTTCTGACATTGTGGTTTCAAGGGCCATCAGCCCTCTCTGAGGCCACCTCAGTTCCCAGGCTCAGGAGAGGGTTTTGTCCAGCGGATCTCATTGGCACTAGCACTGTCCCTGCAGCTCTGCAGAACCCTGGGGGATTTCCCTCGAGGAGAATTAGCCTGACCTAGCCCCCTATCTCTCAGATTTGCAGGACTGGGGATTGAATCCAGGGCCTTTGTGCTGAGCTACATCTCCAGTCCTTTTTATGTTTTATTTTGTGGCAGGGTCTCACTAAGTTGCTAAACTGCATGGGCGGGGCTCCAGTTTGTGATCCCCACCTCAGCCTCCCAGAGTGCTGGGGTAACAGGTACATGCACCAGTGCCTGGCCAGGACCTCTTTAATCTGACAGCTGGCATAGGGAGCAGATGACCAGGAAACTCCCAGGCTGGGTGCTGGGAAGCACAGGGCATAGAGATTGGTCACGGTGTCCTTGGCCTTCCAGGGTGGACTGTGGGTGCAGGAAGGAAGTCACCCAACCTTGGAACAACACTCACTTGGGAAGCAGACTCTGTGTGGCTGCTGCAGGAGGCGCCAGGTCCAGGGACTGTGGGGTCCGGGAAGTGCCAGGGCTCTGTGTGTGGAGGGTAGCCCTCCCCCCAGGCTAGCCTGTGTGCTCTGCAGCTGTGTCCCTTTCCGGTCTCTGCGGGACAGAAGGGCCTTGGAGAAAGTGCCACACATGTGCTTCTCAACCTTCCCTCCAGAAACACCTCAGACCCCCACCCTGGGATTCAGGGCCACAGAGCAAGGGAGAGCACAGGAAGGGCCATGGGCAGCAGAGCGGATGACCAGGGGGACAGGCAGTCACGGGGACCGGGGAGGAGAAAGAGGCCCAGTGGGGCCAGCTCTGCAACTCCCAAGCAGGGTGTCACTGTCTTCTCTCTGAGGTCAGATTATCATCCCAGGGGACACAGATGGGGTTCAGAGACTGTCATTTCTCTCAGGGGCTGTCATGACTGAACTGTGCGAATGATTCAGTTTATGTTTTTTTAACACTAAAATGATTTTCAGCTCCATTTTCAGGCACGCAGATTTACAAGACACACAGTAAGCACAGAACCACCATCGCCCTATTTCCTGAAACCCAGTGAACGGAGCACACAGAAACTCACTTTCAGTAACATGGATACCAGGCCTTCGGGGCAGAGGACCCAGAACGGCGACTGCGGACACTTTTGCTTTGAACCTCCCTTTCTTTCTCTGAGGAGAAGCACTGTCCTAAACACAAGTCTCTTCAGCTACTCAGAGTAAACATAGAGTTCACTGGGGAAACATAGGTTAGTAATAGCTGGAAAACTTTGAAAGGAACACACCAATGTGTGACGAGCATACCCTTTGGGGTTAAAAGTGATCAACTGCCACAGAAAGGACTTGTAGGGGCAGTGTTCTCCGTGACTCTGAAGCGCTCATGCCTGTGAAGTGTCATACTCAGTGTGGTGAGTGTGCCTGTGTGTGTCCGTGTACGTGTGGTCAATGTGAAGTGGCCACGACCAACAAAAACAGCAAAAAGGTAAAGTTCTTAACTCCCACACAGTGACGGGTGCACAGTGAGTTGCTACAGCGTTTGGTTTTAGTTTTGTCCAGCCAGAACCCACACGGCTCGCTTCCTCCATCACTGCAGCTTGAGGTGACCTGGATCTGCCGGCTGTTTTTTCTTCCTGTGCCCACACTGAATTTCTTGACACTCTGTTCTTTCAGACTTCCAGTGTCTTTGGCTTCTTCTCATGAAGCCATGGCCTTGATCTTTGCCTTTGACCTGAACTGTGACTCTAACAAAATATGGTGTGTGTGTGTGTGTGTGTCTGAATGTGCATGCAAGTTTCTGCGTGCACATAACTATGTCTGTGGGTGCATGTGTGATCTGTGTGGGTGTGAACACGTTTGTTCTTGTGTGTCCTCAAGTGTGTTCCTAATAATCTGGGCTCCAGAACACTGACAAGCATTCACTCTCCCCACCGTCGCCCGCTCCTACTTACGTAGTTGGAGGCCAGGTCTGGGTGGAGATAGTCAATCCCTGTGAAAAGACCACAACACAGGAACCGTGGGTTAATACCTGCCACTGCACCCTCAGGAAAGCTGGCCCAGGAAGGCCCTGTTTGGGGCTGGTGCCTGGAGCCTTGTCTCAGGGGAGTGGATATTGCCCTCCTAGGGGCCAGCAGGCTGCAGCTGGGTGCAGAGACAGCCGCCCAGCACACTTGCGAGGAAGCAAGCCAATTAGAGCTCAGGCCCCAGGATGATGCAGGCCTCAGTGTCAGTGTGACGGGGCTTAGTGACTGAGAGATGGAGGGCTCACCAAGGCAGCAATCTTAAAGAGATTTGTAAAATGCTGGCATGTCTAAAGCACCAGCTGGCATTTCTTTGGAAAAGTTGGCCCCAGGGAGGAAAAGGGATGATTATTTACCAGGGCCAGGCATCGATGCATTAGGCAAGCGTGCTCTGGCATGGAAATAGGAAGTGGGTGGGGCGAGGAGAGCCATTAGCAAAGGGCGAATGGTTTCCAGCGAGGAGTTCCATGTGTGACGTGTGTCTTTCCAGGAAGCTGAGGCTTTGAGTCTCTCCTCAGGACTCCGGGGCTTTCTATAGTTTATGGGTCTGTTTTGCTGCCCAGGGGTCATTCCCAGGAGAATTACGGCATGGAACATTGCTGAGTCTTATCAGATGTCACCATAGAACATCAAGGGCCACTGGAAATCTCTCATCTGGGTCTGCAAGAACCATGTAATCGTCACAGCAGTCACATTTGGGCATCCAGCCCTCAGAGAGATGGAGGGGCAGGGAAGCTGCCTGACGCAGCAATGGTCATGAGCAGGTATTTGCAGTCAGAGACCAGTGCTTAACTCCCAGCCACCCTGATAACTGAGCAGCAGGACCTCAGGCAGTTTGCTTGCTTCTTTTAAAACTACTGGAGATGAGAAGAGGGCAGAGGTGAAAGAAGCTGATGCATGTGTGTGCTGAGCCCAGCAGCGGCTGCATCTCATAACTACACCGCGACACAATCCTTATGCTCTGGAAGTATCATTAAGTGCCTCCCGTAGCTGGTGTCTTTGCTGTATACTCTGAGGCTGTGTCACTATTATAGCTTTGCCCTGGAAAAAGGGACCTCTCTTAGGAAGGATTATTAAGAAGAAAGTTTCTTTGGTTTCTTTCTGGGTATACAAATTTGTTCTGGAGCATGAGCCCCAGAAAGATGGTTCCCAAGAGCCATTTCTCACCCACAGCTGGGTCGCCTGCTCCTTCCATCCCCCTCCCCAGCTCTGCATAGGGGAGGGGTCAGCAGCTTTAATGACTAGTGCTTTAAAACCTGACAGAGTGGTGCACGCCTGTCATCCCGCACCTTGGGAAGCTGAGGCAGGTGGATTACAAGTTGGAGCCCAGCCTGAACAATTTAGCATTTTAGAGACTCAGTCTCAAGGTTAAAATTTTTTTTAAAGAGCAAAAGGGTTGTAATGTGACTAAGTGTGAAGGCTTTGGGTTCAGTCTCTAGCACCACTAAACACACACCGCATGTTTTTAAAAGTTACCCATTCTTGTTCTGGACCCTAATTCAAAGATGGCAAATTTAGGATGCAGGAGGAACCAGGAATGACCACAAGCTTTGGACTCCTCTGACCTAGTTCCATTCAGGGATCAGACACTGTCAACACTGGGGTGGCTTTGGTCAAGTGACAACAGAACTCAGAGCCTCGGTTTCCCCAGCTTTGAAGTGGGACCATTGTTCACCAGGCACAGCGGTTTTCAGGCTCAGAAACAATACACTGAGTGCTCAACTGGAGGTAAAAACCTTCATGTGTTTTATCTCTTGTCATCATTGGTGCCACCATCCCCACCTTGATGGAGCAGTGAAATAATGTGGGACAAAACCGGCTTTAAAAATCTACTTGGTTTTAGAATGTAGTGTTGAAATTAATTTATGCCCTTGTTAAAAATTGGTTAACTTTGTTGGGGCATTTTTTTAAACACACAGGTAGGCTTAAAAAGACTCACAAATACTTTCTAACAGGAAGGCAAGTTCTAAAACATGACTTCATGTTTTGAAGGTGGAATTTAAGAGAAAAATATTCTGAGAATTACTAGTCTCTTCTCTGCAGAAGGAAAATATTGGAGCAGGAAGATAATTTGAAACCTGAAGAAAATTAGACTTAAAACAAGATAAATTTAGCTTCACTAAAATAAAGGTTCTTTATTCAGGTTAAAGAGAAGACTAAGTGTTAAGTTGGCCTGAGAAAATTTATTTAGAAATGTGAAAGATGAGAGACCTGATTCCTGAAAGTAATAATGAAGTAATGAATGAAAATAATAACTTAATAACCAGATAGCATTTAATATTCTGGGTATTTGAATTCTTTTGAATTCAACTGAAATAATTTCTCAATCAGCTTCCTTATTTTTTAATTCTTACATTATTATTGTACTCTCATTTTCTGTGCTTCTGTTTGTTTTTCAACAATGAATGCCTGGCACACTGCAGATGCTAGAAAGCCAGCCGGTTTAGTCCCAGCCCACATGGTGTGGTTGCCTGTGGTCACACTGTGACAGTGTGGCTCGGCTCCCTGACTCATGGTGCATCAGGCGTAAGGAATGTGGCACACAGATGACAAATGCTGGCTAGTAGTTTTGCTCATAAACCATTAATATCCTGCTATCCATTTGAATCTTTTCACAAGTGTAACCCACACTAATCTAAATTCTTGGGAAGCTGTGACAGTTTGGCAAACAGAGCAAGAACAAGGAGGTCCTGTGTGTGTTCCTACTCGGGTTGTTCACAGTTGAGATGTGTGATGGTTCAAGGACCAGGCCCCGGCCTAATTTCTTCCACGGTCTCCAGAGAGTTGGCACTTGAGCCCCCATCCACCCTACTGAACTGTGTCTTGATGAGGAATGAGCCCGATGCACATAGCGTATGTCCAAAGGTGCCCGCCCAAATAACTGGTCCCATGTCTTCTACAGGGTGACAGGGCCATACTTCTCCTAGACAGCTGAGTCCATAGCCTCCTCTTCCATCTTGGTGGGCTTGTAACTTTGTCAGGCGGTAGAAGCAGAGAACATCACTGCATGACTTGCAGGGCTATGTCAGGAAAGGCCCAGAAGTGTTTAGAATTGAGGGTTACAAAAAGCCAACGGTGCCCTTAAGGGAACGGGAAGAGCGAGGCTGATGAGGTCCAGAGGGAATGACATAGAGGGAAAGCCCAGTTCTCTTTAGACCTTAGGTGTGGTAATGAGAAAGCTGGTCGAAAACAGACTTATCTGGTAAGGCAACTCTTATGAGGTCTCAGGTGGAAACGAGGAATAAGGTGCTGGGAGCTGGAGGGACAGTGTTCTTGCTGCAGAGGCACAGACCTGTGTGGACTGAGTCCTTGTCCTAGTGCTTTATGGAAGGCAGAACTTGAGTGTGATAAGCGAGGACATCTAGTAGAAGAACTCTCCGAGCAAAGTGTCGAGGGCATGGCCTGGCTTCTCTTGACTGTGCATAGTAAAATGCAGGATTTATGACTCAAAGGGAAACAGAACTTGTAGAACTGGAGAAGCCTTGGCCTGGCCCAGCTGTAAGTAGCAGAAATGTGTGTTCATGGGTGGATGCTTGACAGGGAGGCTCGTGTGGGTGGAGAGAAGTGTGACGGCCTCCGTCAGGTCCAGGGATGCACGAGCTTGGGGCTGTTCCTGGGGTCTTCCTGGCTGCCCTGCTTAGCACAGGCTCCAAGTGAAGTCAGAGTGGCTTCAAAATAAGGGCCCAGGGTGCCTGTGCAATCTCGAGGCTCACTTCTCAGGGGAGCCTCAAGTTTCTGCCTCAGGTATTCGTGTACCCTGCTCCTTGGCTGCCAAGATGTGGCTCAAGCATGCAAACATTTGGCTCAGGCTCTCTGCAGGAGTTTGGCAGCTTTATGCCACTTTGGTGGCATCCATGCAGTGCTAACTGTGCAGGGTGCAGAAACAGAGCTGCCTCTAGATTATAGAGGGTCAAGGCCCAGGCAACCACAGGGGTGTGGATGTGGTAGAGAACCTCACCGGGGCGATGTTCAGCAGAGCTGGAAGGCAGACTGCTCTCCAGACCCCAGAAACAGGCCAATATGTGACTCTGGTCTGGCAGAATCACAGGCACAGGACTTTAAGCCACAGGAGTAGCTGCAAGGGCTGAGCCCAGTGAAGTGATGGGACAGGGTTGTAGGGAGCCTTAGGGGGCCATATGGACCCTGCTTCAGCGGGCCCAGAAGATGAGTCAAGGAGTAAATTCCTATCCTCAAGCCTGAAGATTTCTTGTTTGCTCTTTTGGATTTTGGACTTAGTTGGGACCCGTTACCTATTATTTTATTCTCTTTTCTGTCTTCCTTTTGGAATGAGAATGTTTGTCCTATTCTAGTCTCACCACTGGATTGGAACTTGTCTGATTTTGCAGGATCGCAGCTGGAGAACAATTTGTCTTGGAATGAATTGAATCCCGGGCTTTACCCGTGTCTGATTTAGATGGTATCTAGGTGAGAATCTGGGCTAGTGACTTTTAACTGGTGGTACTGGAACAAGTTAAGGTTCTGGAGCTGCTTAAGAAGGGCAAGAATTTGGGGAGACCGGGGTGGAAGGCTATGGTTTGAGCATCTGCTTTTTCCCAAAGTTCAGGTTAAACATAATCCCTAGGGCAAGAATGTTTGGAGATAAAGCCTTTAAGGGGTGATTCAGTCTTGAGGGCCAAACCCTCACGAATGGGATTAACACTCTTCTAAAAGGCCAAGAAGGAGCAAGTTCATTCCTGTTCCCGTCCCTTGTCATGTGAACAGGCAGAGCTCATCCTCTCAGAGGAGCTGAAGAACAGGTGCCATTTGGAAGCAGAAGAGCAGCTCTCACCAGACACTAAATCTGCTGGTGCCTTGGTTTGGGACTTGGCAGCTTCCAGCTGGGGGAAATAAATGCCTATGATTTACCAGTTACTCAGCGTAAGGTATTTTGTTATAGTAGTAAGAATGCACTGAGAGAGGGACATTGTAAACATGACAGCCACTTCCCCTGGAGTCTTGTCAGTGTAAGCTAGAATTTATAACCACTCCTTTAAAAGAATCCTCAAGGCCACATGAGGAAATTACAAGGTACTTGCTTGTTGTGACTCTCCCTGTGGGGCTCCCCTGGCAGCCACTAGCTATTCAGTGAGCCACCTTGGTGTCCAGCCTCTTTCTACCATGAGGCAGGATTTGTTTTCCCTTCCTTAGGGTCTGGGCTGATGATGCTGGAACCATCACCCAGCAGAAATGGCAGGGATGACAGCCTCTGCAGGTCCAGCCCCAGTGAGGACTGGAGTTCCTCCTTTTCTCTCTGGACACCCACTCTTAGGAGTCCTGAGCCCCCTGTCTGAAATCCAGCCAGTTTTCTGGGAAGGAGAGGTCCCAGGACTCCATGGAGAGCAAGAGAGCCTGAATCTCTAGTGGGCTCCAACCCCAGCTGTCTCTGATGCTAAGTGCCTGAGAGAGCCCAGGGAGACCACAGCAGAACCTATCATTCCGCAGAACCATGAGATCAAAACACTGTTGTTCTTTTGAAAAATTTTTGGAGTGGTTGATTTTATGACAGTAGATGACTGGAACAATGGCGATGCCAGGAGTTTTAACTGGGGGATGGGCAGGGAGTTCACCTTTTGGAGATCCCAAAGGTCATGCATTTGTGGAAGAAATATCAAACAAGAAATTCTGCTCGGACCTTCTAAAGGGTTTGGTTTATTAGTGTGGGACAGAGTCACAAGTGATCTGAAGTGTCAGGCAAGGGATACAGTTAAGAATTTGGAAACAGACACTTTCGGTGCTGCTGGAGGCGTCGTAAGAGCAATATACATGTATCATCACTTACGTAGTGTCACTTACAGTGGCCTCTCTGATGGCTGGTGGAGGACACCCAGTAGAGAGATTGTTGGAATTGGTCACCAGATCTAGGTGCATCTTTTTCTTGGGTGAGCTGGCCTCAACTGCTTTGGAAAAGTTTCCAAGCCAAAGTGTTAAGAAGGAAAGAACACACAAGCTGCAGACGTCTGTCCATGAGCAGTTTTGTGCAGAGCTCCTTTGTTTTCTGCAAGCCCTCAGCTGCAGGAGGAAGCTTTTGCATCCACTTCAAAACATTGCATGGATCAGAGATGCACAGAGGCCTTGTTGGCGTGTTGCTCGTCAGTGACCCCGAGCAAAGGTAGCACAGATTTTAAGCATGCTGCGTCCCTGTTCCCTCCATCCAGAAAGCTTCAAAGGCTTGCTTTCCACAACACAGCGTGCTTTGAGGATCTTCAGAAAGGACAGGCTCCATTGTTTCATCTCCACACAGCCTTTGCATGTAATTAGGTCCAAAATGCACAGCAGAGCTTTTACCTGGAGGCTCAGGGCACTGAGGAGGGGCAGAGGCTCAGCCCCATGAAATGACCACACGCTGGTGACTCTACAGGATCCAGCCAGAGGCAAGGACATGTGCACATGGCAAAAACCAATTCATCGAAGTCATTCCATAGAAATTCAAGTCTTAAGACTATAGCAAATAAAGCTCTGTTAAATCTCTGGCAGGCACACAGGATAGAATAATACAGAGGTGGTGTCTGCATCAAAAGGTTACCAAAGTTTGCTTCACAAGGGTCATTCTAAAAGTAGCATTAAAGTCAAATGTCCCCAAACCCTGACCCTGTTACTCAAAAGCTATTTCATGGATCTAGAGCCACACCATGTGATATAACTTTGTATGATGATTGAAATGGAATTGGTCTGCATTTCAGAGGTTGAAACAGCCCATGGACTACTAAGAAGTTGAACTGACAGGCTGGGTTGTAGCCCCATGGTAGAGTGCTTGACTGGCATGAGCAGGGCCCTGAGTTTGATCCCCAGCACCACAAAAAAACTGAACCAAACAATTTGAGATGAAGCTGATGTGATTGAAGAATTGAATTTCTGGTTTTCTTTAGCTTTAATTCATTAAAATTTAAGCCACTATCTATAGGTAGTGGCTACTGCATTACAATGTGGTTCTAGAGAACTAGATAGTAAGGATGAATAGATTTGGAACATTTCTTTTTTAAATTTTTACTTTTTTTTGGACAGGCTTCACTGTGTAGTTCAGGTTGGCCCTGAGCTCATTTTGTAGCCCATGTTGGCTTTGAACTTGTGATGAACCTCCTGTCTCAGCGCCTCAAGTGCTGGGATTATAGGCACACACTTCTAAGATAAAGTATAACTTCTTAAGATAAATTATAACTTGTAGCCCAATAAGAAATTAAGGTTGATTGACAGGCAGTTGTCATTTGTTTAATTTCTTATTCATTCATTCAAAAGTATTTGTTAAGGTCATTACTGAGGTTAGGGGCCACTGATCCAGAGGAAGGGGAGGATTCAGTCACAGTGCAGTGTGGTCACCAGATCTAGAATCAGAGATGCTAATCCTGTCACCAGTGAGCATCTCTGAAACAATAACTCCGCTAATCTGAAGGCGTGCAAGGACATCGCTTCCAAATGATGCAGTTTTGGAATACTCACCATCATCCATAATCCCGATGGTCACCCCTTTCCCGGTGTATCCCAGCTCCCAGGCCTCTGCCACATTCAAGTCAAGGCCAGGTGTGCCATCAGCCTGCCCGGTGTTGATCTGGTACAGAAATGCCAAAGCAGAGAATCTGATTGGTTGGGCGGAGTAAAGCCTGTGTGTAGATGGTTTGTTAGATGTGCTTGGCAGCTACCTGTGGTCCCAGGGCCAGGGAAAGGCCAAATCTCTGTGAAATAGCACTTTGGGGTGTACTTCTCACTTCCTCACAGCTTTTCCCTATTTTTTCATGTAAGTGATTGATGCCTTACATTTTACATAAGAGTGCAAAAATGGCTTCAATCCCTTCATTTCTGTAACTAGATTGGCTATGTTTAAACTCATGCTGTATAAAATTCTGGAGCTGCCATTGTTAAGAGAGCCTCCCTGATTCAGAATCAAAATTTATTCTCGGAGCTCTTTGTTTATGCCTCACAGTTTAAATTTAGCATGTGCTGTTGTGGGTTATCCTTATTAAATATAATCTCAGTATTAACGATATTATTTCCAAGGGGGAAGCACTTTTAGTACCAACATAGTCAGAGTTGCTAAAAGATATTTGTCCAACTGAATTAAAAAGATAGGTAGCCCATCCTACCTTTCATACAAGTTCTAATGCTGAAAAATTAAACCCCTTGAGAAAAGGGAAGACAAAATATTCACATTATTATGCTTACTCTTTTCTATACATGTCATTTGTGCTTTTCACAAAAATTACTGTTCTTCATTTTCCAGACTCAGGTGATAGCTAGCCCTCTCCATTTCTCTGAAGTAAGGATGGGCATGTGAATGGTTTTGGCCAATTGTAAGGGAGATTATGAGTCATTTGTCACATCCATGCAGAAGCTTTAAGAGCTAGGATCCAGTCTACCACTTTTCCTTGCTAAGATGCTTACAAAAGCAGCTGAGATGGAGCTTGGTCAGCCTGAGTCCCTGAAAGATTATGAAGCATTAATCACGCAGCAAATCACTGTGATTTGGAGTTTGTGTGTTACTGCAGCAAACCTAGGCTATCCTGACTAACAAACATAGACTCATGAGGCATAGTTGAGCTCTGAAGCTCCAGGAGGGAAACTGAAATACATCCCAGAAGTACACAGGGCTGTGACTTAGCTTTCTCTCTTTGTTATCAGCTGTTAATCTTAAATAAAATGAAGCTTCATTCTCATGTATAAATTAGCCCTGAAGTTCAGGTTGGCTGGGACTCCCTGATCTTCTTTTAAACAAAACCCAAGTGGTTCACAAGGATCACGAAGGACTTCTAGAAAGCCAGAAAATATTGCTATCACCAGACAGACTGGGTGTCAGAGGCTGGAATCCTATATTGATTCAGCCTCAGGGAATTGATTTCTTGCCATTGCAAGAAGCACTAAGAGATGCTACTTTTGCTACTCTAGTCTCTGAGCTCTCTTGCTTGACCCTTGTGTGGCCACAGGCTTATTTTTGTTATGGTTTGTCTTTGGATGTCCCCTCAAAGCCTCAAAAGTGGCTGAATCTAGCATTTGTGATTGGCTCTTTGTCTAGTGCTGGAATTGACGGTGTGAGTGCTATACCCGGAGTGGGTAGGAGACATACAATATAAGGGAGCGAAGGAGGTCCACTTTCCCCCATGTTTGCTATTTCACTCTTGCCAGTTTTGGAATCTGCTGTAGCCACCATGAAGGGTTTCCCCTCAGCCACACCACTCTGCCTTGGAACCAGCTGATTTTGGACTGAACCCTCCAAACACTATAAGCTAAGTAAACCTTTCCTTCCTTCACTTTGGGCGTCAGGTATTTTGTCTCAAAAACAAGAGAAAAATAACCAAGACATTTTTTCTTGGACCTGTGACATTGTTGTCCTTTGATTATTCTACTTCTTGAGAACCCTGGATCACTTCTCCCAGACCTTTGATTTGATGTTTATGTGTTTTTTCAAGCCTTCACTCAAGGGCAAGCTTTTTTAGAATTCAGTAGAATGTGACCTGTCGTTGGTAGTAGCTTTCATCCTAGGAGGTCACAGCTACTTGGTAATTCCAGAATAAAGCAGATCAAGGGAGAAGGTGATCGAAAATCCATGCATATTGGATGGCACAAGGGGCGTTCATGGAGACAGATGTTGGCTAACATCCCACTGACTAAGGAGGAAACAGAAATGCATCTTTTACATAGGGTTGTGGCATTAGAGATGTTAGAAATACCAGTTGCTTACCAGGTACCATTGCTTTGTAAAAAGAGGATCATTCATGTTGATGTCGATCTCATTGATGTCTCTGTACCCTCGCTTTTTTCGGTCAAACCCTTCCTGTTGCAAGGCCATCTTTACCTGGAATGACAATGGGGATAAATGATCAAGTAACAACTTGAACATCCCTCTTCTGGAGTTCATTCTCACAAAGTCAGATTTCACTTGTAAATAATGCAATTTTTTTTTCTCAGTACAAGCAAGTTGATCTCATGCAGACACTCACTTTACAATTATTTTCCAAGCACAATTACTTATAGTTGTTTGAACAATCCAGACATGCTGATGGCTCAAAGTAAGTTTTCATAAAATAAGAATAGATGGTTTCCAAAGATGGCGGACCGGTAGGTAGCAGGAGAGGGACCCTTTCTGAGAGAGACAGCTTAAATGCCAGAATAGAACACACTGGAGAGACCCAAACAGAGAGAGATGGACTCTCTCAACCCAGAAAGAAACTAAAGTGAAAAAAACCACTCAAATATGAGGTCCTGGGGCTACCGTTAGAGAAGCTAAGATCAGTGAGCACGGCGCCCTCCTCGAGCCGCCTGAATTCCTGCCCAAGAGCGACCTGACCGACTGAACCACACTGATGCAACTGGCTTGAGCTGCTGGAGCTCAGAGATGAACAGCCCTGTGCGCGGCTCGCCCGGACCTGGCCTTGCACGCGACCCACGCAGAGGCACTGTGAATTCGCACCGCAGCCACACTGCAGTCGGAGGTCGGGGAGTCCAGCAGTTCTCAGGGATCGGCATCAACACGTGGTGAGTGACGGGAATAAGACCCTCCCACAGGAAAGGGGCAACTGACTGGATGACATGTTGGATGTGGGCAGGACAGTCCTAACTCCATAAGGAAGTGGCTTCAGTTGGTTGCTCCCCTCGCTGAGCGGATTGGTGGAATCTGCTTGGACTGGGCCATGCCCCTGGCCGGGACCCAGTGGGTTGCTACAAATTAATTCCCTGAGATCAGTGCACACTGACGCAGTGAAGGCGTGCAAAGGTTGACTGGCCCAGAAGGAAGGAGCCAGTGCACACTGCCTATGCTTGAACTTTAATCTCTGACAGCCGACTGAAGAGGGCAAAAGCTCCTAGCCTACACGCTCTAGAGGAGCCTTAACCAACAAGAAAAGGGGCTGGAAATTGCACTGTACACTTGTATGGAAGGAACCAAAAACATGATGAAAGGGAGAAATAAGAAAAAGCCCCCAATCCCCAACTCTGAGAACATTGATCCAGGAGAGGTAAATACAAAAGAGATTGAGGGCAGCAAACATGCAACATCAAACAGTGTTAGCGGACATAAAGAGATATCTTCAGGACCTCATAAGCGGGACCAAAACTGAAATATTAATTCAAATTAAACAAGAGATAAGTAGATTAATAAAAGAAAGGCTGGGCACCTCTCAAGAAGACACAGACAGAAGAATGGAGGAACACAAAAAGAGAGAAAAATTTAATGAAGAATACAAAAAAAACCCTAGAATTCATGAAGCAGATTCAAAGAGATTATCAGGAAACTAAAGACTCCATAGAAAGCTGGCAAAACTGCTTGAAAGAAACCAAAGATAGACTATCAAAAATTGAACACAGGCTTGCAATGTGTGATCATGAAAAGGAAGATCTCCTAAAAATAACAAGGGAGCAGGCAGTAACTATACAAAGACTAGAAGATGACAAGAGGATCTATAACTTAAGAATAAAGCATGTGAATGAAGAAGCAGGAGTCAAAACAGAGGAATTGCAAAGACTATTCACGGAAATTATTAAGGAAAACTTCCCAGACATAGAAAAAGGAAATGATATGCAGCTGTATGAAGCATACAGAACTCCACAACCAAAACAGAGCTATATCTAGACACATAATAATCAAGATCCCAGAAATTCAATATAAGAACAGAATATTAAAAGCCATCAGAGAAAAGAAACAGATCACCTATAGAGGAAAACCCATCAAAATCATGGCAGACTTCTCAACACAGACCATCAGGTCAAGAAGAGCTTGGAGTGAAGTAATTCAAGCCCTGAAGGAGAACAACCTCCAGCCCAGATTGATGTATCCTGCAAAACTCTTTCTAGAAATTACTGGAGAAACAAGATGCTTCCATGACAAAGAGGAACTTGGAGAATTTGTGATGACCAATCCAACCCTACAAAAAATACTGAAGGATATTTTAGAGAGAGAGAACAAGAATATGAGCATTTCAGGAACAGAAAAATAGACAACCAATGGCAGAAAAACAGAATAGCAGAAATAACGCAGAGAATATTGGCTGTAATCTCTAGTATAGATGGCCTTGAAATATTAACAGAGAGAAACACAGGCAGAGTAGATCAGGAGATAGGGTCCATTGAGATGTTCTATATAGGGAGGCAGTGGGACCCAAAACAAGCAGTGCACCCTATGGGAGTGAAAGGGGAGGAATTGTCTAAAAAAGGGAGGCAGAGGATATTGTTAATTGGGTAACAAGATTTAAAATTTACATTATTTTCATCACTCTGCTTGGATGGATTATGTGCTGTTCCAGTTTGTCTACTTATACTAAACTTGAGGACATAGTCAGCTATCCCAAAAATAAGAGGACATATCATGGTAATCATTCCTAATTTCCTATCAACTTAATCTGAAGCCCTGTATAACTTATATTGTCTTATTATGACTGATCTTATTTGAATCTGGTTTGTTAGAGTAGTTGCTACTTTGTATTGACTGATTTTATTTAAATATGTTATGATTGATAGCGTCAAGTCTAAGAGTATAGGCAACTACACTGAAGATGACAAGATTCACTAAGATACCCACTCTGGTTTGATTATTACTTGCTTTTGAAGCCTTATAATGTCTTCAATGCTTCGTTTTTATGAATGTTGTTATATACTGCTGAGACATCATGGTAACCATTGTAGATCACCCTGTATTGTGGTTTTATATGACTTTTTTGCTTCATGCTTTTCTAGGAATTGTTTTGTTTTATCTTGCTTTGTTTTGTTTTTCCCTCTAATACAGAAATGATAGATATACATGTAGAGACTTATGCATGTGTAGAGCTTATAAACAGTTTACTAGAACCAACTATATAATACATGTTGAAATGAACAACTACTTTGAAGGAAAAGAGACACTATAGTCTAGTACCCAGTGCTGATTCCATAATGTCATGATGTGAAATCCAGCAAAACTATCACTCTTTGTTCAAAGTGATTTTAGCTTGTTTTGTTTTGTTTAAGTTCAACACATATGAAAGTATGGACAGCTGTTTTGAGGAGAATGAGAGACACTATGACAGCCATTTTGGCTTCCCTATTGTCAGGTCTTGAAGACCTGAAACGCCCTCCTCATCCTGCTCAGATCAATTCCATACTGTGTTGTTTCATGTGAATTCCCTGCATGTGACAATATGGACAACTATTTGGACGAAAACAAGAGTCAATACGAGTCAGGTCTTGAAGACCTGAAACGCCCTCCTCATCCTGCTCAGATCAATTCCATACTGTGTTGTTTCATGTGAATTCCCTGTATGTGACAATATGGACAACTATTTGGAAGAAAACAAGAGTCAATACGATAGAGAGTGAATATCTCTGATTGTCTAGTTTTGAAATTTATGTCTCTTACATTGCTTTCTTGTGATCTGCTTTGTTCTGTTTCGTTGTGTTTAATTTTACCCTTTTGATATAATTGCATGTATATTTGAGTGGGTAAGATGGATGACCATATTGCTGTTTTTGTCAGATTGTGGAGCAGAACTGTTTGTCAGATCGTGGAGCAGAAGTGAGATCGTGGAGTCTCACTGTTTGAATGTCTACTTTACATGTTTTAACTTTGTAATTTGAACAACTATTTCCAAGAAGTCAGTATGTAATTTGTCAAGTAATAATTTCTAGGCTTTTTTGTTGTTGTTCTTTTCCTTTTTTCCTTGGAATTCTGTATCGTTGCTATCCTTTATTCTGTTTTGTTTTTCTGTTTAAGTAAAATTTTAAAAAAAGGAATAAAATGGAGAAAAATATTCTCCAGGAAGATGCATTAAGTGGAAATCATTAAGTGAAATAAAGTAAAACAATGGAACATTTCCTTGAAGGAAAGAGGATTGATGTGGGTTTGGTAAACAGGAGAATGAAAATTTCTAGAGCGCTCCTCCAAACCCTCACATTTATTGACAGTCCTGTGTTATTACATTCGGGAATCAGAAACAAACCAAAACAACACAAAACGAAACAAACACAAAACCTCACAATAGAACCAAAACCCAAAGCATTGCCAACAAAAAGACACACCCACTGGGAAGGCTGCAAGTCCCATAGCAAAGCTCTAAGTAAGCAGGAAAACTTCAAGATGAAATTGATGGATGGTGCTGCTGGCACTGATATTTCATTTCTGGACACCGAGACCGAATCCCAAGATCATGGATGGAAAAGCAACTTAGGAAGCTGAGTTAGTTCAAGCCGGTTTCTGGCTGTGGCAGGCTTTGTCCAACCAGGAGATTTGCTTTCGCTTGGACATTTACCACTTTATCCACCAGCAGCAGTGGCCAATCTGACCGTCTACAAACTCAGGGACTGGCTGTGTGGACACAGGGTGTGAGCTGGATATTTATTATGATTATTACTGTGTTTGTGGGTCAACATTCATTTTGCTTCTTCCCAATTCTCTGTAGTGTTGGGGGGGATTTTCTTGATTCCATGGGTTCTGCATACTTGGGAGTTGAATTCTGGGTGCTGTTTGCTGTAAACACTGGGGACTGTCTGGACCTCAGGGTGTAATGGTCAGGGTAAAATGGAAGTAAAAGTTAAAATTTTTTTCCCACTACAGCTCCAACTTCATTGGGCCAGTGGAAACTTCCCACCCACGCCTCTCCTCTCCTCAGTCCAGGTGAACGTATAGAATAGGCAGATATGGGAACTGGGGCATTAAAATTCAGTTTTCTTAATTTCCCCAAGGCAGGGAGGAAGTGGAAGATGGTGAGCAGAGACAAAGCAAGCGTGCCTATTGTCTTGTTGGATTCCCTCTCTTCTGTCTTCTTTACTATAAAAGGACCTCACACACCTGAACTAGGTGAGATGGTGATTTGTGGCAATATGACACATCTCCATCTTGAACAGAGCTTTGAATAAAATCTTTTTCTTTTCACATACACACTCACAATGGCCTTGTGTTCTTTGTGGAGCTGTGAACTTTGGGACTTGTATGGCCCGTATCAGTTTAGCGTGTGGTCCTGAGCAGCTCGGGACAAGGGTGCCGCCACAGTTACCTCACAACTAGGATTGGAATCTCAAGAAAGTGATGCAAGCCTCTTCATGGGGCCTCTTCACTTCCTGCTTCTCCCCGTGGAGGATCCTGGCCAGAGTTCCTGCAGCCCAGCTGGGAGAGAGACTGACCCTTTGGCCACACGGAATCACCCTGAGATCCCTCTCTCAGTTTCTCTTCTGAGGAAGACAGCAGAACCCATTTCTGTTGCATTTAGTCAGGAACCCTGACTGGCATGGTGTGAGAGGAGGGCGGCAAGGGCAGTGACGGGGTGAGGGTGGTGGTAGAGGCAGAAGAGTGAAGAGACCCGGATTCTGTGGGGACCCGTGCTTTTCTGCTGACCTGGACTGTGGATCACCGGGGGAGATGAAACCAACTGGTTCTGTGTTCTACACACCCATCCAGAAGGGTCAGGGTCACTTGTTAGAAAAATTATAATTAACAGGAACACTATCATATAGGAAAGAAAGGTCAGATAGGCATGAATTCTTGGAGGTATATCAAACTAGGACATTGCAACACAGTTAAAAATACTGCCCCCCCAAAGGAATAGCAAAATTATTGCAAACATGAGGTAAGTGAATGCTTTTATAATGACAAAAATCTGGATACAACCAATCCCCTATCAAATGCAGATGAATTATGATTCAAACATGCACACACATATCAGTGTATGTACAAATGTGTGTGGTCATATAAATCTGAAAAATATATACGCATAGACTCTCTCTCTCTCTCTCTCTCTCTCTCTCTCTCAGAACAAGAGGCAATGGAGAAGGATTTTATTAGGAGAATAAAAAGGCAAGAGATTGTGCTGTGAGTCTGACTCCAAGTCAAGGAGCAGGTGATCAGAGCTGGGAAAAAGCCATCTTGGAGTGCCCTGAGGTCTAAGGAAGCATCAGGAAGACTTCTGAGGACCCAAATGGGGCTGCCTTAGTATCCCTGCCTGGCTCAGCCACTGGCCAAGAGCGCTAAGGGAAGGAATGGCCTTATCATATGGTGATAGGTTTCAGGGTACACAGCTAGGGTTCCTGGGCAGGTATGTCTGATGAAGTCAGAGGTCTGTTCCATATAGTCACCCTCATAGTTGCTACAGAATATATGTGCCTATGCGTGTGTGTTCCTTAATGTAGAACATTTCAGGTGTCCATGGAAATGCATGGTTTTTAACCTTGAAAGAGAGGCATAGCATGCTTCTCTTGAAATCTTTTACTATGGAAGCCAGAATTTAAACATGAGTTGCTACCACTTGGGGAAGGTGGAGCCTGGATCCAGAGACTGCATCTTCCCAGCTTTGGAGCCACAGTGGGTCTTTTCTGCTCTGCTCCTACCAGGAGGCCTGGGCTCGCTTGGTTGAGGGCTTCTCATGTTGTACTCATTGTCATGAGTAACTTCCCAGAGGTGGCACTGTGCTTTTCTAGGAGCTTTGGGAAGCAAGAGTAACTACCATGCAGAAGTTTAACAACTCATCTCAGGATTGTTTCCTAGAAGAATAAGAAAAGAACAAATCTCATGACAGGTTTCATCTTCTTAAATAGCAGTGCAGAAATGGCTACCACAGTCACTCCAAGCTTAATCAGATCAAGTGCACACTGATGAAAAGACTGCTTAAATTCATTTCCATAAAATTAATTTTTAATTCCATAAATGAGGTTTTAATGGAAACCAGTGGTGCTCTGGAATGCTGTGGTCTCTGGGTACCGCCCTCCTTGCAATTTAGGAAGCTGAGGACCCAAGACTAGAGGAGCCTTTCTGCATTGATTTTCT
This sequence comes from Dolichotis patagonum, assembly GCA_004027295.1. Lineage (NCBI taxonomy): Eukaryota > Metazoa > Chordata > Mammalia > Rodentia > Caviidae > Dolichotis > Dolichotis patagonum. The sequence goes on along the minus strand of PVJX010002192.1, from coordinate 20,830 downwards.
CTTCCTACCTTCAATGAGGAACACAGTTATGCTTCAAGAGAGATGAATACCTCTAAAAGTATATCTTTCCACTTGTCACACATAAATAACTGAAAAGCCTTTTGTTTTCTACAATGTTACTATATAACCCTATCAATTGCTTTCATTTTTCTGGGTTCTCATTCAATCCTAACTTTTATCATACTTAATTTTTACATAATAGTTAACTGCATTATAGATAAACTTGGGTATTCTTTTTTCACTGAGTATCTTACCCATAAGAATTTTAATATAGAATCATCATATTTTAATTTCTACACAACCATAGAATCATGTACCATACTTCACAACTCTTTCCCTTGTATTGATCATTTAGGTTGCTACCCAGGTAAAAACACTCTTTGCTTTCATTTTAATCTCATTTAAAATTTATTGGCTTACATACTGAAAACTTCGACCCTATCTGTAAATAGCACTGCAGGTGTGATTAGTCGAGATGAGGTCCTACTAAGTAGGATGGAATCACAAACCAATATGGTGGGTGCTGAACTATGAGGTCAGAGAGGCCCAAGAGGAAAGTGGTTATGAGAAATCATGGGAAGACTGTGAGGGGGAGATTAGAGCCGAGGAGCACCAGGGTCTACCAGAAGTCGGGAGAAGCAACGAAAGATCCACTCCTGGAAGCTGCAGAAGGTGTGGCTCTGTCACACCTTGATGTCAGACTTCTGGCCACCAGACCTGGGAAAGAATGGTTTATGCTGTGCTAAGCCAGCCGGTTTGTGGTGCTTTGTATGGTAACCCTAGGAAGCCCATACAATCGAACTATGTCCCAATGCTTCCTTCTCGCTGGCACATATTATTTTGCATGTAAATTGCTCTTACAGTTTTATTTGGATGCAAATTTCTTTTATTGTAAATAACTTCTGCAAACAAAGGGAGAAATGAAGGTTAGCGAAGCAAGTTGGTTGCCATGTTCTGGAACCTTCTTCCCAGCCAGAGTCCAAGTCAGTACTGTTCCTGCCTGTGTTTTTGCACCCAGGCTGCCTGCTGTGCTAGGGTGGTGACCCAGCAGGTCTTAGAAGTGTGCTTTCCTCTGGTCTCTAGGACTCCCCCTAAACTGCAAACCCCCACTCTGCAAGTTAATTGCACCAGACCAGACAGTGACAGTCGTAGCACTTGTTCTCCATTGAGAGTAGGGGGCAGTCACAAAATGAATGCAAAAAACATGCTTGTTAGAATTAGCAATGGATGAGAGTTTTTGTTTTGAGGGCAAAACAAAGCAAAGAGCTGGGAATTTAGCTTAGCTGCACAAGTGCAAGTGCAAGACTGTGAGTTTGATCCCCAGGACAAAAACAAACAAACAAACAAACAAACAATAAATCAAAGGGATAAAGAATCCTAGCAAGATAAACCTAAGCTGTCAGCTAAAGTTGCCTGACATTTTAGGGTTTTTTTTAGTGTTGAAGAACACTTAGAAGGGATGCCTGAGTGCCTATGATTATCGCAGCTCTATTCACAGCGGTGTAGATGTGTGCCTGTGAGTAGATGAACGGACAAAGAAGACACATCCACACACTGGAGGCTCAGCTGAGCCTGATAATGACCAGTGTGGAACAAGGGTGGGTGTAAGCCTTGCCAGGATCTGGTACTTCTCATGCTTTTGCCAGCAACCCCCAGAGCTTGGCAAGGCAGGCATGAAGGTAGGAAGTGGAAGTGAAGAGTCATGCAGCTGGCTAGGGGACAGCAGTGGTCCATACTATTGGATTCTGGGTTATGTGCTTCCCCAACTCCAAATGAGGAAGCCCTGATCCCCAGTAACTGGGGATGTGGTTGCATTTTGAGACAGTAGCTTTCAAGAGGTAAAAGTAAAATGTAGTCATTATAATGGGGCCGGATTCAAAGCTACTGGCATCTTTCCAAGAGGATTTAAAGACACTGGCCATGTGGAGGGCATGATGTGAGGACACAGGGAGACAGAGGTCATCTGAAAGCCAGGGAGAAACTCCTGGAACAGATCCCTCCCTCAAAGCCTCAAGGAAACCAGTCCTGCAGCCCTTTGGACCTCAGCCTTCCACCCCCACGCATTCCTGTTGTTGCAGTGTCCCTGGCTGTGTGGTCCGGCAGCGCCAGTTGACTAATGCCATCACCAGCATTCTAGCTGCAGCACCTGCACTCCTTTGCCCCACACTGTTTCCTCTGTGCTTCCACCTCCCATCTGGGTTGTGGTGAGAACCAAACAAGACAACTCACAGACACCTGCCCAGAGCACGCACTCATCAATGCCCACAATTACTACTGCACTTGGTGCCAGCATGGTTGCAGTATCTCAGGTCCTGTGGGAAGCAAGCGGGTGTGGCAACACTTGTTCTGTCCCCCTCAAGTCAGGCTTGTCTTATTCTAAAGCAGCCCAGGATGCCTGGGTCTCATTCTCTGGCTCTTAGCTGATTGAAGACAAATCAAATCATGCACAGAAAGAGAGACCCTTTGGAGCCATTCCCATGCACGTCCTGGGTGCAGAAGGCTGGCTACAGGAGGGCACAGCACTAGCTCTCTTTGGTAAAGACTGTATTAACTTGGGGAGTAGTTTGGAGTTCACAGAGAAGTGGAGAGGAATGTGCCAAGTTCCATGCCCCGTTCCTGCATGGGCACTGCTGTCTCCATTGCTGGCATCCAGCTCTGGCATGATGGGTGAGGCTGCAGTCAAGGGACAGTGGACACAGAGACACTGTTGTCACTCCAAGCCCACAGCTCATACTGGGGTCACTGTTGGTCCTCATGCTCTCTGACTTTGTCTTCCCAAGGCAATGTATAATCTCAGCATTTGAAACGGTGACCAGGACATGACTCACCAAACCAAGGGTGCTGAAAAGCCACAATTGGGTAATTCAGGGGGACAACAGAAGAGGCTGTTCTTAGGCCCAGGTGTTCCAGTTCATCTGCTTTGCCACCAATACTGGCCTTGGTTACCAAGATCCAAACAGAGTAAGAGAAGAGATGTGGCCCAAGGAGGTCAAACAAAGGCAAGGAGAGAGCAGGTGGCCAACAGTTTTAATTTCCTCCTTGAGCAGGCAAGTATGACTTTTGCAGAGCCCAATTATGTGCAAATAACATGGCTTAACTTTTCAGAGAGCAGCGGGTTAAGCCACAATTATGGCTGAAAGCACAGTTATCGATTGGACTCACTGGAGAGCTTTGCCCATCTTGCAAGAAAGAAGACGATCAATCGACGAGAAAGGACATGGCAGCGTGCCTCGGAACACAGTTCCAGTCACTGCATCTTGGTGACAAGATATTAACAAATTGCTATCTATCATCTGAAGCACCGTATACAAGGTATGTCATGAAATAAATCAATGCAATTAGGGAGGAAGCAGAAGTAGTTTTCTTTCAGGAGAGTTAAGGGCAAGGGAACCAGAGAGAATGCTACCAGAGGGAAAAATCCCAGCTGTGGGCTTGCTAGAATGTGTGTGCTGTGGTCGGTGTACTTTAGTATGAACTTGAACTCCCTCTTGCCAGGGTGGTAGGGGAATGTTAGTTGGTTTTAGGGAATACAGCATAATTAAAGATGGCAGCTACTGTGCCAGATGTTAAGGAAAAGTTGGTTAGGTTGGGGCATGTGAAAGAGGACAAAATTTCAAAGAAGCCAGAAGCCCCTAAATGCTGCTTGTGGCAAAAATGATGTGTCTTCTCCATATGAGATCTCCTGAGCAGAGTGCAGAAAGAAAGCAAAGCAAAGCTAAGTCATTGTGTCATATTAATAGTCCTGGCCACATACACAGCAGAGCATTCCAGAGAGCCTGCTGGGCCATGTGGGTGGTTCTGTGTCTCATCACATGAGGGCAGAACGACCTCTGTCCTCTTGGAAGATCAAATGGGAGGAGAGAGGATGATGGAGTTAGGAAAAGGGAAGAAAGGAGATGACAGCTTTCTCTTTCACCGCTTCAGAGGGGGGCAACCAACATCCTCACATCTGGGCAGCCCACTGAGTGCTCCATCTCTCCAGGAAGGCACTGCAGGGGTGGCAGGAGAGGTGAATCAGGCCATCAGGGCCCCCAAAGAAGGCACTCAAGGCACCCACTGGGAACTACCAGCTCAGCTCCTGCAGGAGTGCAGCTCTGACTTGCAAAGCATCTGTGATGATATTAGAGCAAGATGAACTAGAAGGAACCACATGGGAATGTTCCTGGGTTGCCTGGTCCCCCTTCTGTCCAAGAGTGGGCTCAATAATGTGGTTCTGGAAGGCACAAGGAATCCAGCTGGAGATGCCTTCATTCTGATACACTGTCTGTGGCTGCCAAGGTTTGCTGGAGATAGCTGATGGCACCCACATCACCTGTCTTGGTCCTCTGGGTCAGTTACTTTACCTCTGCTTGCAGGGCCACAGGCTAGTGAGGATTCTTAGCTCCAGGTGCAGTCTCATGAACATGCATGGTGGTAAGAGGGCCTGGGTAGAAAGTGTGGTTGATTTGATCTAAAGTCATAATTCTCCCATGTACTAGAAACCATGCCCCAAGCACTGTGTGGTACAGTAAACAGGCTCTAGCTTTGGAATCAGAAGGAACTGGGTTCAGATTCTGGCTTGGTTCATTTCTTATTTGTGAATGCTCCCAGGTATCCCTCAAATTCTCTGAGCCTGCTACTTGTTTTTGTAAATAAAGTTTGTGGGAGCACAGGCAGCTCTGTTGGTTTCCATACCATCTATGGCTACTCTCATGCTACGTGATAAAAATGAGTAGTGGCAACAAAGTCCATGCAGCCCGCAGAGCCTGGAGTATCAGTGCTCTGGCCCTTTATGGAAAGTTTGTTGACCCTGATGCACAGCATGAGGATCACACACTTCTTGACATCAGAGACTTATTAGCAAGGATCAGGTGCCATAAACTTTCCTGGTTGGGAACTAAGAAACATATTCTACATGTCCCTGGTGTCACTATGATGAGCAATATATCCATGGAGGCCGTTTCACCCATCAGGAAGAATTGAGTGTATACTTAGACTTAGGTGTAAATGGTGTGATGCAAGAGCACGGAGAAAACCTCCTGTGACCCCAATCACCTCCTCTGAGTGCCTGTACCTTGACCGAGTTCCAGCCACAAAAGGTTAAGTTTGAATTTTACACATTCGTTGTTCAGATGATTAGGACTCTGTGGAAAAGATCTGGAAACCAAGTCCTTTGTGGAGGGGGACACATCCAGATGTTCTTGCACACCCACACATGCACGAGAACCCATCACTTAGCTTTTCTTGATGGTGATGGTCGGGATGGGCCCAGGAGGGCTTGGGAGTTTGCACACAGGTGGTATCACAAGGCTGAGAGGCGTGACCAGTGCTAACATCAGAGTACTAGGGCTTAGCTGGGGCACCCAGTGGGAGCAAGGAGTAGGACAGGGAGGTGCCAGGGTAGTGTGGGAAACCCCCAGAGCGGGTTGCTTCTCCTGGCGCAGTTGGTAAATGGCACCATCTATGTATTTCCTATAGCAAAGACCTCAGTATGAGTCCTTCAAACATTTTCAGTGAGGAACAAGCACAGATGCTGTCTGCCCCAGACTGCACATGGATTCTTGCAAATTCCCAATATCTTCTCTTAAGTTAATAGACGTTACAGGTTTGAGTTTCTTGATTGGAAAATGGACTCGAGTTAGAGAGGAGGGAATCCACTTCTGTAGTTCTTTCTTCCTCGGGGCATCTATTTTTAATCTTCCTCTAAGTCGGTCCCTTCACAGAGAGCAAAGCCTTGTCAGTTCTTTCCTCCTCTTGCTGTTGCTTTAGTTGCCAACAGAATTGTTTCAGGGCGATGCGGTGGAAGAGGAACGTGTGTGGCGAGGGTAACTGACACACATCTGAGATGCTAAGGGGCTGATAACTGTGTCCCCAGCACCATGCAGCTGACGAGTAGCTTACACAAGCTGAGCAGCCCACGATGACAGAATCCCAGCAGGAATAAAGGTCAGAGCTACTGATTCTTCACACACTCCTACATAGACAGATAGCGCTCAGCACAGGGTGTCCCTGAACCTTCACAGTGGTGTGGAACAGATGAACACAGTGCCCTGTGGACGCTGCCACACGGCTCCCTGGACACAGAATCCAGTTGCACTCATGCCTGCCCTCTGAGGGAACAAGTGAGCACACGTGATCACCCTGCAGTATCTCAGTTTCCTATGGCAGTTTTGCAATAAATTGCAACAAGCTTGGTGGCTTAAAGCAACATGCACTTGTTCTTGCAAAATTCTGGAGGTCAGAGTCTCAAATCATGGAGTCAGAAGAGCCATGTACCTTCTGGGTGTGCGTGGGGGGTATATTTTCTTGCCTTTTAAAGTTCCTAGAGGATTTTTGTAGTCCTTGGCTCATGGGCTTGCCTTGGTGTGCGTGGGGGGTATATTTTCTTGCCTTTTAAAGTTCCTAGAGGATTTTTGTAGTCCTTGGCTCATCTCCTTTCCCTGTTGTCCAAGGCAGCCACAGTGGGTCAAATTTTTCTTGCACAGCATCATCCTTTCTTTTTTTCTGCCTTCTTTTTTCAAGAAAGGACACTTGGGCTTACATTGGGCCCATCTAAGCAATTTAGAATAATGTTCCTATCCGAAAGTCAGTTTATTAGCAATCCTAAGTCCTAAAGTCGATGACTTTAATTCCTCTTTCCTATGTGACAGTATATTCACAGGTTCTAGGGATTAGGACATGGACATCTCTGGGGTGATGGCAGCGAAGGGAGTTATTACTGTGTCTGCCGCTTGCAGGAAGGAAGTGGATATTTAAGCTGAGAAATGAGGCTGATTGCTTGGCAGTTCTAGTGTAGATATCTGCAGGGATGAAGGAAGTCTGATGGAGATAGAGAACCCCCCAACTCTTTGGAAGGAAGACACAAAGCAGCCACATTGTTAGGTGAACCATAGTTGACAAGCTGTGGGTAGGGGCCCTCATTTAGTGGGGAGAAGGTTATAATAAAGTAACCAGACCTCTATCAACACCTGACGCCAGACACCACCTTGGGAGGAATAGTCAGCCCCTGAAGGCAGAATCAGCATCTAAAAGATATTAGTAGATTGAATTAGTTGACAAAATTTGACAGTACATATAGCTGTAAGATTCTACTGTGAGATTTAAAAGAAAATCAGTTTCACAACCATAGGGAAAAAAGAGAGCTTCCCCAATAAGAAAGTAGCACTTTAGCTGACCACCAGTTTAGTGAAAGGATAATGTTGATACCAGTGGGTGGAAGTAAATTCAAACTTCAGCTGCTTCAGAAGACACAGAGCCCTTGGGGAAGGAAGGAAAGATGGTGAGACACCTAGAGCTATTGTACCTGGCACCTCCAGTTCTGGAGAGCACTGGGATATTTCATGTTCAGGGGGAGGAAGCTAAGATGATGACAAATCCAAGAAGCCTCATAGTTAGGAACCCAGAGACATGTGAATCCAGCTCATGGGGTAGACTGTAAGTGATGATACCTGGGGGAGGAGTGCTGTGGTTTGAGTGCAGTTTGTCCACCTTGAATCTTGAGATGCAATCCCCATAGTCACGTATGAAGAGGTAGGACAAGGCGAAGTCTGTGGGAGATCATTGGCTCTCTCCCTCATAAATGGATTAATCCATGATGATAGCTGATATGACTGGGATTTCTAAGCCCCATGTCTCTCACAATGTGATTCCCCTGCTATCTCAGCAACCTGCCAGCAGGAAGGTTGTCATTAGGTGTCCTTCCTTGACCTGGATCCAGAACCATGAGCCAAAATGAGCCTCTATTCTCTTTAGCTTTCCCAGTCTCTGCCTTTATGTTTTAGTGACAGAACATAGACTGAGATAAAGAGAATTTGCTGATGAATCCAAATGATGACTTGATGGACAAATCTTCCACTGACCGTTCCAGAAGCCTTCACCAGGCCTCTATTTGAGGTATGTCATGGTGTAGTATTTACTCTCTCCCCAGCCTCCCTGAAGAGAGGACTCCTCTGCTTCTCTGCTCCATTGATACTGGATTTGGCTGTGTGAGTGGTGTTGGCTCATTTTGGGAAAGCACACTTGTTTGCAATTCATCCATACTCATCCATACTCATAGGAAAAATATGGGACTAAAAGAATGCTGGGCAGCCTGGTGGACCCAAAAGAATGGTGTCCTACTCAGGTACAGAAGAACTGTTCCCACTGGTCTGCATATTTTTGCCTTGCAAACAAAAACAAGTTTAATCCATTCAACAAATAGATTTATAGGTGAGAAATAGGCTTGTTGTATGCCATTGATATTTGGCATTTTGTTATACAGCATTTTTGTGGCCCTAACTGATGAATACATTGCTATTATGTATTCTCTTTTATCTTAGAGTATATTATGCCTTTTGATTTTGATAACGTATAGTTGTATTTATCCCAAGGCCTTCCGAGTTCTTAGTAAATTGTCACTGTGTGGATTCTAGGTGCTGAGGAAGAAATATATGACTCTAAACAAACATGGAAGTGGAAATATTTGGTATACCTTTTCTTCTGGATGGGGACTCTTGATATACTGAGTTGAAAAAACAATTAAGGTACCAGATGTTTACTGCTGCTAAAAAATAGAAGAGAGATTATTAGAAAAGAGGAAGGAACTCAGAGGAAGGGAGAAAATTGGAGTGGGAGAAGGAAAGGGAATAATGTATATAGAAATGACCAATGTATATTCATCCACAAATATGCAAATTGTATGTGTTTGCAATACAAAATATATTCTTTGTGTGGAGTTGGCACACATACATAAGATATCAGTAGAGAAGGAAGGGAGAGGGGATGAAAAAAGACCTAAGTTATGCTCTATACCTGTCCCAACTTCCCACAAGGAATGTGAATATTGTGTACTGCAAACATGTACCAATAAACTAAAAACAAATAAACAAAAATATGCTAGATTGAAGCCTTTATTTCATATAACTAGTATGATAGAGAGAGAAAGAGAGAGAGAGATAAGGAGGGGAAGAAATTACATATCCTTTAATAGAGGAACAGTTTCAAGAAAGACAGCAGTGATTAAAATGAATGATTAGAAGAACAGTTACCAGAAATAGAGCACAGTTATGAAAATGAATGAACCAGTACTAATTAAAACACTTGTCCATGTTTTATTTTAGACAAAAATATAAAATACAGAGAAATATGTATAGCATTATCTTATTTTTGCAAAATACTAGCACATTAATGTGTGTGTATGTATGTATGTGTGTCTGTGTCTCATTTTAAAAAAATCTAGGAGAATAATGTCAAAAATTGGCTCCCTTTATAGAGTGGTATTGGGGAAAAGGGAAAGGGAAAATTTTTCTTTTTGACCCACAAATCTAACAAAAGAAAAATGGTGGATAATTTTGGATTATAATATTGGTTGTTTATGTAGTTTAAAATTTTCCTTATCCACATTGTAAAATGCTGGTTGGTATGGCTTTCATGACTGATTAGAAGAATACACTAGTGTCACTGGATGAAGCAGAAACAGACAAAAGATTACATGACTTTTGTTCAGGGAAGCTCTGAATCTTTGTTGAAATAAATGATTTTGTCTTGAGGCAAGGATAAAGAACACTCATCTTCCTGGCAAAAGTGACTCCTCTCACACTCAGAGGAAGAAACCAGTCTTGTCTTTTCTTCTTGAAAAGGGTGGAGGGCTCCGTTGCCACTGGATGATCACTAACTTGCCTTCTGCAGTGGTTGGGGTTGGTCAAATACTTGGAGAGATGTGATGTTTCATCTAAATTAGGGGCAGAGCCAAATTGCCTATGACTCAAGAGGACATTTCAGTGTGGTGAGATGTATTAGTCAGCTTCTCCTTTGCTGGACATAACACCTGACCTCCTCAACTTAAAGGAGGAGAGGTTTAATTTGGCTCATGGTTCCTGGGGATTCAGTCCATGATTGGTTGGCTCCAAGGCAGGAACATCATGGCAGATGTGATGGAGCAAAGCTGCTTAGTTCATGGTGGTTAGGAAGCAGAACAGGGGAACAGTGTCAGAGAGGAAGGGGACAGGGATCATGCATAGTGTCATACAGGTCATGCTCAAGGACCCTTACAGACATACCCAGAAGTGTGTTTCACCAGTCCCCTGGGTAGCTCCCAAGCCAATCAAATTGACACGATCAAGCTTAACCATCAAACACAGAAGATCCACAGAGAAATGACAATGATCTGATAGTGGGTGGCTGAAGAGGGATTTTGGGAGAAGACTATAAAAGTTTAACAGGGATTTTAAAAAATTAAATTACTAGTGATGTGAGTAATATAAGCCCAATCCTTCCTTTTACAAAGAAGTCTTCTGCTAACCCATGCTGCTCCTTAATACTTTGTGGAATGGATGCACATTTTGAGGGATGATGACAGAAAGTGAGTCCTGTTTCATGGCTGGCAAAGGGTAAAAGATGAGGTCCTGTCACCCCCTTCAGGAAGACAGTCATGTGTGGGTCACAGTATTGCCTTGTATGTATCAAATTTTGAACTACTAAAGCTATCTAACTCCGCTTATTTTCACAAACATCTCAAGTGTACTTCTTAAGTGTCAGGCATTCCATTGGGAATTTATGAATAAAATCTGTCTCCTAAGTGCAATTGATGGGAGCCACATTGGGTTCAACTGCACACACATATGCACTTCCCTTACATGGCTCAGGTCAGTGGATACACTGGAAGACAGACTGTGCATCCCCAGTACTGGGTCTCTATCGACTGGTGTTTGGTTCATGGAAGTGATTTGTGCATTGCCTAACATATCCCATGTTCTAAGTAAGTCAGCAAGGCATAATAACACCAGTGATGAGGCTCCTGGAATGTGTATGCAGAACCTCTGAGTGGTGTTCATTTCTCTGTCTCTTTCTGTCTTCCTCTCTTTCTCTGAGATATGATGTCACTATGTGACCCACAGCAAAATCAAGTGTTCCTATAACCTGACACATGGACATGCACATGTCTCACTGAACAGCAGCCAGCCGGGAGCTCAGGAATGGTAAGATGTAAATGAGCACACTGCACAGGTGGATACCGAGGTGGCCCAGGCCAAGTTCATGGAAGATGCTGAGGATCCAGCCATGGAGAGATTTATCAGGAAACATAGTCTGACTGTCAAGGGCACATGTGGTTATTTTGATCCTGTGTTTGTCTCTCCTAAAAACAGTTCTTAAATCATTTGTCTGAAATCTGCTTCTGGATCATTACTTCTTGGCCAGGAGTTCACTGTCAAAGTGAAAAGTACTCAAGACATATCAAAAACTGGGCATGGTGGTGCATGTGTACCTAATCCCAGCCACTTGGGAGGCTGAGGCAGGAAGACTGTGAGTTTGAGGCCAGCCTGAGAATTAAGGGAGATTTTGTCTCAAAATAAAACAAAAAGTCTGGACACATAGCTCATAGTTAAGTGCTTGCTCTGGGTTTCACTCACAGCACACACACAAAAGATGCATTGAAACACCTTGGACTGCCACTGTGGGCCTACCCCTTGGCCTGGCATGCCTGGGTCGCCTTGGACTGGTGCCATGGGCCCACCCCTTGGCCGGCACACCTGGGTTGCTTTAGACTGCCACTGCAGGCCCGCCACTTGGGCCTGAACACCTGGGATGCCCCCGGCACTACTGAGCTGCCTCAGACTGCTGCCACAGGCCTGTCCCTCAGCCCAGCATGCCTGGGCCTCCTTGGACTGCCACCATGGGCACATCCCTTGGCCCAGAACACCTGGGATGCCCCTGGCAGGACTGAGCCCCTTTGGACTGCCACTGCCGGCCTGCCCTTTGTTCTGGAATGCCTGGAATGCCCCCAGCAGAACTGAGCTGCCTTAGACTGCTACTGCAGGCTCACCCTTAGGCCTAGCAGGCCTGGGATGCCCCTGACCACCAACATGGGCCTACCCCTTGGGGAACCTACCCACCTCCTGAACCTAGTACTGTGGTTGATCTTTCGATACAGCCCCTTTTCCTAGAACCTTGAACTATAGTGGATTACCTTGCTGGCTGTATGGGAGACTCAGGAACCCCTCACCCAAATAGAAGACCTCAGCAGGCTCCAGTCAGAGTGGTGAGTTTGCCCCTAAAATAGAGGTCTGCAGTGGGTAAATAGGAGTGGAAGTAAAGCTCCCTCCAACTGTAAGACCTTAGTGAATCTGGCAAGAGAGTGGATAATCCTCTCCTCCACACAGAGAACATCAGACGGGTTGAAGAGTGCACCAATAAGGCCTCCTCTAACCTGGAGAAAATTAAAAGAGCTTATGAGACCCCTCATAAGCTCATAATTCCTGTAGGAGGAATTCAGGTGACTGGCTCTCCTCTTCATTGTGGTACCCAGCAGTTGGACAAACATCAACCACACAGTAGGACCCTAAAATTCATACTGTGAACAGTTGAGACTGTTGGGATTGAAAGACCAAATATTTACCCAAAAGATGAAAATGATGAAATGAAAAGGCAAAATGCAATCTCAAACATCTAGTCCATCAAGAGCAAGTACAGGTGACATTGAAATAGTGGACTTTAAAAGTCACACACCAGAAATCTCTAAAAATATAGCAAATGAAGTAAAGAAACAAATCCATGAGGCTACAGAGGAAATCAAATTAGAAATAATGTCTTAGGTAAAGGCAGAAATAACAACCTTAGTAAATGAATTGCTCAATATAGCTAGAGAAGAAATATATATATATAAAATAGGAGCATGGGAAATTTATTTAAACTTTGAATGAAAAATGTAGAAAACAAGCAGAATCCATGACACAAATTCAAAGAGATATCCAAGAAACAAAAAATTCTATTGAAAGCTGGCAAAACTGTTTAAATGGAGCTGAGAATAGAATTGCAGACATTGAGGATGGGATTGCAGATAGTGATCATTAAAGGGTAGAACTTATAAAAACAACAAAGCAGCATGAAATGACAATCCAGCAGCTTCAAAATGATGCCAAGAGAAACAATATAAGGCATCAGTGAAGACACAGGAGTCAATGCAAATGACATAACTAAACTATTCACAGAAGTAATAGCAGAAAATTTCCCAAACATGGGGAAAAAGATCTGATTTACAAATAAGTGAGGCATGCAAAAGGCCAAACAGTTACAACCAACATAAATCTACACCCAGACATATAATAATTAAGATTCCAGACACACAGCATAAAAATAGAATACCAAGAGCTGTTAGAGAAAAAGACACAACTCACCTATCAAGGAAAGCCAATAAGAATCATGGCAGACTTTTCAGCACAAACCTTCAAGTTAAGATGAGCTTGGAGTGAAGTATTTCAAGCCCTAAAAGAAAACTACTTTCAACCCACACTGATGTACCCAGCAAAACTGTCTTTCAAATTTAATGGAGAAATAAGATACTTCCATGACAAAGAACAACTGAGGAAATTCATGTCCACCAAACCAACCCTAGAAAGAGTACTGAAAGACATGTTAGACAGAGATAAAAATGACCACAATCTCCAGAACAACAACAGAAAGAAACCACCAGGTTGGACAAGAAATTAAACAAGGGATAAAAGCAGGAAACCAACAATAGGAACACAACATGGCAAAGTCAAGCCAGTGCATATCAGTGATATCCATAAATGTGAATAGGCTCAATTCACCTATCAAAAGAAACAGATAGACAGAATGGATCAAGAAACAGGACTCCACAATATGCTATATCCAAGAAACACATCTGACTCAAAAAGAAACTCATAGATTAAAAGTCAAAGGATGGAAAACAGTATTCCATGCAACAGGAACCCAGAAAATAGCAGGGGTAGCTATTCTGTTTGCAGACAAAGTGAACTTCAAACCTAAAAGGATTAAAAGAGATAAAGAAGGCCACTACATACTTGTAAGTGGAAAACTACAAGAGGAAGAACTAACAACTATAAATATATATGCACCAAATACAGGAGCACCCAACAATATAAGACAAATACTAATGGACATGAAAAACCAAATACACAAGAACACAGTTGTAATAGGAGACCTTAACACCTCACTGTCACAAAGAGATAGATCAACTAGGCAAAAAGTCAGCAAAGAAATAACAGAACTGAATCAGATCTGTGAGCAAATGGACTTAATGGATGTTTACAGAATGTTCCACCCAACCACATCAGAATATACATTCTTCTCAGCAGCACATGGGGCATTCTCCAAAATAGAACATACATTAACCCATAAAGCATTCTTAACTAAATGCAAAGGGAGAGAAATTATCCCATGCATAATATCTGATGATAGTGCACTAAAATTGGAAATCAATGGCAAAAAACCTGCAAGACCTGCATAAATACATGGAAATTAAATAACAACCTTCTGAATAACCAGTGGGTTACAGATGAAATTAAAGAAGAAGTGAAACAATACCTACAACACAGTGAAAATGCAGATACAGCATACTGTAACCTATGGGATGCAAAAAAAGCAGTCCTAAGAGGGAAATATATAGCAATAAATAGTCACATCAAGAAAATGGAGTGAACACAAATAAATAACCTAATACTACATCTCGAGCTTCTAGAAAAGGAAGAGCAACTCAAACCCAAAGCTCATAGAAGAGAGGAAATTGTAAGGATTAGAGCAGAAATTAATGCAATTGAAACTAAAAAAAAAATACAAAGAATTAATGAATAAAAGAGCTGGTTTTTTAAGAGAATAAACAAAATTGATAAACCCCTGGCCAACCTTATCAAGAAAAAGAAAGAAAAAACTCAAATCCATGCAATAAGGACTGAAAAGAAGGAAATTAGTACAGATCCCATGGAAATTCAAAAGATCATGAACACCTACTTTGAAAATCTCTACTCACATAGGTTTGGAAAACACAGAGAAAATGGACAGATTTCTAGGAACATATGAACTACCAAAGCTCAATCAAGAAGCTATAACAATTTTGAATAACCCAATATCAGCTACTGAAATAAAAAAACGTGATCAAAAACTTACCAACAAAGAAAAGCCCAGGATTCATGGCTGAATTCTACAAGAAATTTAGAGAAGATTTAATGTCAATACTCCTTAAATTCTTCAATGAAATTGAAAGAGAAGCAGTTTTCCCTAACTCATTCTTGGCGGCAAGTATCACTCTGATACCAAAACCAGAGAAAGACCCAACCAAGAAGGAGAACTAGAGACCAATCTCACTCGTAAACATTAAAGCAAATATTTTCAATAAAATACTGGCAAACAGAATGCAGCAAATCATCAAGAAGATTATACACCATGATCAAGTGGGATTTATTCCAGGAATGCAGGGATGGTTCAAAATATGCAAATCAAGAAATCTAATCCACCACATCAACAGAACCAAAAATAATAATCATATGATCATCTCAATAGATGCAGAAAAAGCTTTTGATAAAGTCAGACACATGTTCATGATAAAAACTCTACAGGAACTCAGAATAGATGGTATCTACCTCAATCTCATAAAGGCCATTTATGGCAAACCAACAGCCAACATTATACTAAATGGACAAAAACTGACAGCCTTCACTCTAAAATCAGGAACAAGACAAGGATGTCCACTATCACCACTCCTATTCAATATAGTTCTGGAAACATAAGCCAGAGCAATCAGACAAGAGGGAGAAATAAAAGGAATAAAAATAGGAAAGGAAGAAGTTAAATTATCATTATTTGCAGATGACATGATACTCTACATAGAAGACCCCAAAAGCTCCATGATAAGACTACTAGAGGTTATAAACAAATTCAGCAGTGTAGCTGGATACAAAGTCAGCACTCAAAAATCAATAGCATTTCTGTACACAAACAACTCACCGAGAGAGAAATTTTGGAAATATTGCCTGTCACAATAGCATCTAAAAATATGAAATACTTAGGAATCAACCTAACCAAGAATGTAAAAGACCTATATGCCAACACTTATACTACTCTTAAAAAGCAGATTGAAGAGGATATTAGAAAATGGAAGGATATTCCTTGTTCTTGATTAGGAAGAACCAACATTGTGAAAATGGCTATACTCCCAAAACTGTTATACATATTCAATGCAATCCCAATCAAAATACCATTAATCTACCTTACAGATCTAGAGAAAATATTCCTAAAATTCACCTGGAAACAGAAGAAACCTAGAATAGCAAAGATGATTCTGGGGAACAAAGGCAAGATAGGAGGCATTTCAATTCCTGATTTGAAACTATACTACAAAGCCACAGTAATAAAATGAGTATGGTACTGCAAAGAAACAGACCTGTGGATCAATGGAAAAGATTAGAAGATGCAAACACTACTACAAAGACACTCAGCCAGCTTGTATTTGACAAGGGGCTAAACATGTTCACTGGAAAAAAGATAGCCTCTTTAATAAATGGTGTTGTAAAAATAGGCTTTCCACATGCTGAAGACTGAACATAGACCCATGCCTATCACCATACACTAAACTAAAGTCAAAATGGATCAAGAATCTAAATATTAAAACAGAAACACTAAATCTACTGGAGGACAAGGTAGGTAAACATCTTGGAGACAGAAGGGTAGGGAGAGAATTCATGAATAAAATGCAAACCTCATCAAAATACTTCAAAGAATCAACAACTGGGATCTCGTATTACTAAAAAGTTTTTGCCAACAAAGTGAAAAGAAAACCCACAGAATGGGAAAGAATTTTAGCCAACAATCCTTCAGACAAAGGACTTATATCCAGAATATATAAAGAATTGAAAAACATCAAGCCCGACAAATTCAAAGATCCTCTCCAAAAATGGGCATTGGAGATGAACACACAGTCCTCAGATGAAGATATACATATGGCAAATAAATATATGAAGAAATGTTCACCAAGAAATGTTCATCATCATTCAAGAAATACAAATTAAAACAGTATTGAGACTTTATCTCATCCCAGAAAGAATGACTGCCATAAAGAAAACAACTGACAGCAAATGTTGTCAAGGATGTGGGGAAAAAGGAACACTTCTCCACTGTTGGTGGGAGTGCAGACTGGTGCAGCCAGTGTGGAAATCAGTATGGAGATTCCTCAAAAAGCTAGTATTGGAAGTTCCATTCAATCCAGCTATTCTCCTCCTGGGTATTTTCCCAGAAAAACTGAAAAGGTCATGTCACAGTGATACATGTGCACTCATGTTCACAGCAGCACAGTTTGTGATAACTAAATCTTGGAAACAACCAAAATGCCCATCAACTGCAGAGTGGATGAAAAAAATGTGGTATTTTTATACAATGGAATACTATTTAGTTATAAAAAAGGATGGATCTTGAGGCCTTTATAAGTAATTGGAGGCAACTTGACAATATCCTCATTAGTGAAATAAACAAGACTTACATTAGTAAATATCAGATTGTCTCTCTAGTGTAAAAAATAATAAAAACTGACAGAATAATGGGATCCAAAAAGTATAATAGATATTTTGAAAGTGAAAAGGAAGGAAAGTGCTCTAAAGGGTATAATGGTATGTATAGTATGTAAGATAGATGACCATGTTACTAAATTTCTGTTAGATCATTGAACAGAAGGGTTTACACTGTCAATGTCTGAGTGTCTAGCCACTTTTTATGCTTTGATTTTGTAACTTTAACAACTATTGTTAAGATGACAATATGTAATATATCAACTAGCAATTTTACGTTAATTTTTTTAAATTTTGTATTATTCTACTTTTTTTTCTTTTGTTTTTTTAAAATTTTCTTTTCTTTTTTTCTTTAAATAAAAAATTGAAAAAGAAAAGATGCATTGAAAGATGAACCTCCCATCTCCATGAGAAGGAGGACTTGGAGTCCATTTAGTCCTAGAATTCAAAGGAATTGCTACCATCTCCTGGGTCAGTGCAGCTAGATAAACTCATTTGGTGGCTTGCTTTAATTTCTCAAAATATGAGAAATTAACAAAAAATCTGACTTTGTCACCTTGAGTCTCTGCTCCTCTGTCTTCCTCTTAGTTGGGAAACGCAGCATGGGTATCACACACTGCGAGTGGCATCCTCCTGCTCTCTCCTCCCTCTCAGTGGCCCCAGACAAGGTTTCTTTCCTTAGCCATTGAGGAGTCATGTTTCTAGAATAAATGACCAATGGGGAGGAGGTGGGGGCCGCTGCTGGTGCGGTTCACTTTAAGGGGCACAAATCACTTACACCAAGTGCCGTTTGTGTAACCAGAAACAGGAAAAATCATAGTGAAGTATACACAGTATTGTCACTTGCAATCTCCTCCTGCATTCAGAGTGGCTAAGGGACATACTGTATAGGCAGGAGGGGCTAGCTCGGTCCTCAGCGTCCTTCAGACGAGACTTTGGCAAAGAACTGTGCACATGCTTCAGATAGTGATTTTATTACTGGACAGACCAAGGGAAACCCGACAGGGAATCTGGCAGCAAAGACACAGTTTGCCTAGAGCTTCTTGCTCAAAAATAAATAAAACAGGACTTGGAGAGCAAAATACTAGGCCCAGGGAAAGGGGACCATCAGGCCGAAGATGCAGAGTGACCAGCTTCACGAGCCAGAAGGAAAGTCCCTGGTGCATTGATTAGGACATAAGTCAAGACTGACGAAACAGAAACCTCAATCTGAATAAACACATAGGTCAAGATAAAAAGTAAACTGATGAAGCAGAAGATGCCAAACCTAAAATTGAATTTAAAATTTTCAAAAGCAGCAAAGAGAAGAATTGATAATGCAAAAATGGGCTGGTAATTATAAAGGTAAATGTGAACATTTTTACCAGAAAAAGATAAAAGTGTTGACAGAGAAAATCATAGATGTGAAAAACATAGAACAAAGAAACAGAGATTCACTATGAAAGTTATAGTTAATTTTGAAGATGGAAATGTTCCTAAATGCTTTCTCAGGAGCAAATATTACAGCTCTAGAGCTGGATTGGTCTAAAGTCACTTGACGTTTTCATGGGGACTTGGTGACTCTTCCTCCAGCTCCCCTTTTGTTTACATCACAGAATCTTCAGAATCTCCTTGCTAACAGGCCTCGGGAAGAGGAGCTAAAGAGGAGTAATCTCTTGAACCATGTATTTTTGCTGGTGCCGGCACTGAGATGCACACCTTGCTTAAAAATTTCAGTTAGCTATACATTTCTAGAACTGAAAGGAGGCCTGTGCAACACAGTAGGTAACTCTGTGTAAGGACGTGTTTCAAGAATTATTAAAAATTTTTATTTTATTTGTATATATTTGCAGTACACAATGATTAAATTTATTGTGGGGTATTGGCACATAACTCATGGAATTTATAAACAACAAATGTTGAGCCCTACGTCCTAAGACCTGGAAATCTGAATAACTTGAGACACATTTATTGCTAGAGTTCACCATAAACTCTACAAACTGGGCTCACAGTCTACCCCCAGTGAGAAGGCTATGTGACTCTTATTGTTGGTCCTTTGACATGGTGCAGCAATAACAGGAGCTGGGCAATAGAAGGGAACAACTTGAACTCAATATTCCAAATTTTTCAGTGAACACTAGCTCTTTAGCTTGGGAATGTATAAGCGATATTCCTAGAAAACCAACCAACCAACAACCAACAAACCAGCCAATCAACTAGTCAGCCAGCCAACAAACCAACCAACCAACCAACCAACCAACAAACTAGTCAGTCAGCAAACTAGCCAGTCAATCAGCCAGTCAGCCAACCAGTCAACCAACCAACCAGCCAACCAACAAAACACTGTAACAGGTAGAGAGCAAAACACTTGATAATATAGGCTGAAAGGCTCACCACATTTTAGTTAAGATCAATAATGGGAGATCTGTTCTAGGGGATATTTGAATTGCAGAGATAGAGAAAAAAAATCTCAGAAGCTTCCTGAGCAGAGACAACACAGATCACATTAATAAAAAGGAATAAAACATCAAACTGGGTGAGGTCTTCTCTCCAACACCAAGTGGCAGAAGCCAATTGGCAGACCATTCAAGAGGTCAGTGTTTGTATTCACTCACACTACTGCTACCACAAATAGACACAGGACATGGTGGCTTGAAGCAATTGGGTCCTTGTGCCCACAGATATTGTGGGTCAGGAATGTGGAGATGCCCCAGAGGATGGCTTGTCTCTGTAATACTATTTTTGGAGTCTCAGCCGGAAAGACTCAGAGAATGGGTATGATTGAAAGATAAGGGGTGCATAAGATATAAGGATTATTATTACTGGGCTAGGACTGCAGGACGGATGTAGCCAAAGGAAGAAGATCATCTTCTTAGCCCTACATATTTGCTGCTCTGTTCATTTCTTCTCCATATTCATGGGTTTATAGGCACTGGAGATCAGCAAGGGGAATTGTTCTCATTTCCCAGACTTCTAAGTTTTGGATTCTTTGCATAGTGGCAAGCAATTTTTCTTCTTTAGAACACAGCAGAGCTTTAGGTTGGATTTCAAGGCACCAGAGTACAGCACACTCCATGTGTCAGCTTCATTCTCACAGCATCCTCATCCCACAGTGACCGGGACAGGCTGGGCTCCCCACTAAATCCTCAAGCGTTTCCTTTTGTCTCATGCCCAGCATGTATTCACTCATATCTTAATGGTTTTCAGTCAAAATATCAACACAACCAATCCCACATCCTTTGATCTCTGCTACATTTCCTAATGACAGCCATTATTATTTTGGTAACTCTCCTTGCAGAGACTGACTGAACTACATGGTCTTTAACACCATACCGCTGGGTGTTTCCAGCACTTTGGTGTTATACTGTTATCACACTGTACTTTCTTTTTTTTTTTATAATTTTATTTAAAGAGGAAAAAACAAAACAAAATAAAACAGAATAAAGGGTAGCAACCATACAGTATTCCAAGGAAAAAAGGAAAAGTACAACAATAAAACCTAAGAAATTATTACTTGACTAATTACATACTGACTTCTTGGAAATAGTTGTTCAAATTACAAAGTTAAAGCATGTAAAGTA